>QLTV01003959.1:2499957-2513606 GCA_003457575.1 Thermophis baileyi
AAGGAAGGAAGGAAGGAAGGAAGGAAGTGGAGTAGAGTAGAACAGAACAGAACAGAACAGAACAGAACAGAACAGAACAGAACAGAACAGAACAGAACAGAATACTTTATTGGCCAAGTGTGGTTGGACACATAAGGAATTGTCTCTCATGCATAAGCTCTCAGTGTACATACAAACAACAAAGTATATAATCATAAGATACCAATGGAGAAAGTAGTAGAAAAGATGAGAAGGATAATAGTAATACAGCCATACTACATGGGTAAAATATCTTTAGACATAAGACAGTACTGTAGTTAAAAAAAAAAAGAGAGAGAGAATTTCACAAGAACAGAACTCCTCCAAACATCATTCAATAAGTCCATAAGAGGAATTTCTGCCTGAAACTTTCCTAAGGGAAATGTGGGAAGCAAAGTAGTCATTTGGAAAATGAAAGCTGGAATCTCTTCGCATTCAGTATGAACTGAAAGGAAGAAAACACTGTAACTTCTCTACTCAAGCTTGGTCTGGGGTGAATTTGTCCAGGTGTAGATTGCAAAAGAATCAAAACTGATTCAAAGGCACAAAACAAACAAGCAATATGACCTACATACATGCATGCAAAGATACACATTTCCATTTTGGGAACATAGGAAATTGCTTCAAATCAGATCAGTGCTGTGAACTATCTGGTCCAGAATTGCAGGGATTGTAATTCTGCAATGCTGCAATTGCAATAAGGAATTGCAGGAATTAGATATGGCTAGTCTAGAGAAAAGAAGGACTAGGGGTGACATGATAGCAGTATTCCAGTATTTGAGGGGCTGTCATAAGGAAGAGGGGGACAACCTATTCTCCAAAGCACCAGAGGGCAGGACAAGAAACAACGGATGGAAACTAATCAAGGAGAGAAGCAACCTAAAACTAAGGGGAAATTTCCTAACAGTGAGAATAATTAACCAGTGGAACAGCTTGCCTTCAGAAGTTGTAGGTGCTCCATTGTTGGAGGTTTTCAAGAAGTGATCAGACAGCCACTTGTCTGGAATGGTATAGGGTCTCCTGCTTGAGCAGGGGATCACACTAAATGACCTCCAAGGTCCCTTCTAGCACTATTCTGTAACTTCAGAATTGCAATTTTTGTCAGAGACAAAAAAAGAATTTCCCCCCTGGTCTACACTTGCAAGGTAGAAGTGCAAGCAAAAGAAATGTTATGCTATTGAATAGATATCCCTCACCTCATTTTAGTTGCATTGAAATGAACATCCCTTGTTAGCTACAACATAGCCCACTCATCCATAGGCGTTAAATCAACTCAAGGATATTCATGACTTACATCCTAATGGACATGGTTAGTTTTGAAAATGAGCAGGACCAAAATTGAAGATAGATGATGTTATGGTTGCAATTCGCTGTCAATAAATGAATAAAATTCATCTTCCCCATCTTCTACAAGGTGTCCATGATAATAATACCAGTAATCCAGCTGTAGTTTGAGGAAGGCATATTTTAGGAAGAACCAGAAATCTGGATTGAGAAGTCTGTGAGTTCCATAGCAATAGCACTTAGACTTCTATACTGCTTCACAGTGCTTTTATAGCCCTCTCTAAGTGGTTTACAGAGTCAGCATGTTGCCCCCAACAATTTGGGTCCTCATTTTACCAACCTCAGAAGGATGGAAGGCTGAGTCAACCTTGAGCCTGGTGAGATTCGAACTGCCAAATTGCAGGCAGCCTGCAGTCAGCAGAAGTAGCCTGCAGTACTGCACTCTAACCACTGCGCTACCACAGCTCCATATTTGATCATTAACTAGACATTCTCTATTCCTGGAGCAAAGAATAATTAATTTAGCCAAGATGGATCTACAGCACCCTTTGCTAACAGTGCACCTTGCTATGACATATTGTGAGGGTTTTTTTTACTTATTTTATTTTTATTTATCCAATTTATTGGCCACCATAGATCTTACAATATCTGACTGCATTTCCCACAGTTCTCAGCCCCTCTAAACATAATGGATGGCACCAGGTTGTAGAATAGAGGTCTTCAAACTTGGCAACTTTAAGACTTGTGGACTTCAACTCCAAGAATTCTGGGAGTTGAAGTCCACAAGTCTTAAAGTTGCCAAGTTTGGGGACCCCTATTGTAGAAGGTCTGATTGACCCCACCCACACCATACTGTATATCTCTCTGACAATAACCACCATTCTTAAACTTTACATTAGCATCTCCTATTTTTACAAATGCTTTTCAAGGGCTTCCTCAAAATCAGACAGGTTAGATAGTGATTTGCCAGTAGATACCCAAATGGAGAAATCTTGTTTTTATCTGCCGAATGTTTGAAAAGTACTTCTTTTCAATCAAAGATGAACTTTGGATATGAAGTATTTCAAAGTCAGATAAAAACACAAAGAATTGGTGGGGAGGAGGGATGAAGAGCGAGAAAGGGATAACTTAGAAGTTTCTTTTCCAGGTATTTTATTCTAAACAGAAGTACAGCAAAGAAAACACTTCAGGATCGTATCAGCGCTGTTTCTTGAAAATTGCAGAAATGTAGATTTTTGTCCTTATTTCTCAGCTTTTTGATCACTCACTTTGGAGACTGAAATATCCATTGTTTTAACTGTTCAAGAGTTAGGACAAGCAACTTTTTTAAAGCAATGCGGATGGAAAATAATTCAAATAATCCAATAATTCAAAGAGTTATGGAAGCTATCTGCTGAATAAAAGAGGCACGATTATTTTCTTTTCAAGTGCTGAGTTACAATGACTATATAATTAATATCTGTTGATGGGGGAAGAAGAACAAGGGAGAGAGGTAATGGAGAAAATGAGAAATGGAATAAAATAGAGGAACATGGAAAAACATGTAGTTAAAGCATTGAAAAAAAATTGTTCCACCTGAGGCTATCTGGTTGACATTAATTCTAGACACATCACTAGAAGCTAAAATCATAAGATTACATCTGATTTACTGTGGCCATGCCATGTGTGCAAATTCATTGGACAAGGCAATGATGGTTAGTCAAACAAGAAGAAGAGTCAAGCAAAGAACATGCTGGCTTGATAACATCAAATCTGATGCAAAGTTGATCAGCCAACAATTGAAAGAAAAGCTTCTTTCAAAGAGTTGGACGTGACCAAATGGTTAAAACAACAACTAAGTTGACATTATTAAATGATTATATGATTTGATCTGACAGAAGGGAATAAGAAATTGTAGGAGGGATTTCAGTTTCAGCAAAGATGAAGAGTGTTAATAAATGGATTCATTTTTCAAAAGGTGGTCAGAGAACTTTCAGATCAACCATAATGTACTTTCCTAGTCTACTAGGATAAAATAAGCAGATGTTCAGAACTTTTAAACAAACAATGTGTTAGTATTCTCAGAAGCTGAATTGTTTGTGATGATTCTACAACTTCAAATCAATTCAGCCAAGACGAGTTAAGAGGTTCATTGCTACCGTATGTACAGGTATACAGACTTTGCAGTTTGGGATGTACAAATAAGTTGTTCTGTTACCCTAATGCCACTCCTTTCAAGTACTGATGACGTTACCTAGTTTGGTAATGAAACGTCTGCAAGAAAGCAACCAGACTCAGAGAGAACCAAGGACCCCACTTTACATGATTCATCAGTTAGCTTTTCCCCATTTTGGGTCTACATTAGTCTGCAGTAAAAACCCATTATGAAATTGTAATACGTACAGTATTTAGATCGATGATTGATCTCTATACACATATGAACTCCAAAGATATTAAAATAGGTTGGATAAATAAAAGATGACAAATGCAATACATATCAGGGCAGGGTTGTTGTTCTGGGGACAATAAGAGGAGAAAGGTGTGTTGGATATGTTTACTGCCTTGAGTTAGTTGTAAAAATACTAAATACAGGATACAAATAAAATAAAAATAAAAATTTCAGCAGCCTTTTGCAACATAGATGGTGAGGAAGAAGAGGAGAAGAAGAAAGGAGGAGGGGGAGAAAGAAGAAGGAGGAGGAGGAGGAGAAGGAGAAGTTTTGTCTATTTTGTGGAAGCAAAACAGGATGTTATGTCGAAGTTTACTTTGCTCGTACATTAAACACTGATCCAAAAGTCAGTGCCTTAAATTCAAGGGATCATTACAGCAAAAAGATATGAAATTAGCTCCAATCATGAAATTTAGTACACAGTACCATCATATTTCCATCATGGGAGGTCAGAACCATTTAATGAAATTGAAAATGCAAAGTGAGTTATCTTCTATTATTAATCTTTGCTGCTAAGAATTGGCAACAGTTGGCTAAGAAAAACAGCTGTGATATTTGATGCCTAGGAAGAAGGGCGATAGAATATCACAAATAGGTAAAGGGTTTAAAATGGCAAAGCACTCTTATTGGATCAGCACTGAGTAATGCACTTGCTCTTGTTTTTTTTTAAAGAAGTGAGAAAATATGAATGGTGGCTGGCCATCAGTAATTGTTTACTTCTTGCAAAAGGGACAAGTTTCTTTTTTTCCAGTTGATTAAGGCCATGTTACTTCAAATATATTCTATTGGGGGTTGAGTTAGAATTCATGGGTCCAAAGAATTAGAATAGAATAGAATAGAATAGAATAGAATAGAATAGAATAGAATAGAATAGAATAGAATAGAATAGAATAGAATAGAATAGAATAGAATAGAATAGAATAGAATAGAATAATAGAATAGAATTGCAATGCAATGCAATGCATTGCAATGCAATGCAATGCAATGCAATGCAATGCAATGCAATGCAACAACACAACACAACACAACACAACACAACACAACACAACACAATAGCAGAGTTGGAAGAGACTGTGGAGGTCTCCTAGTCTAACCCTCTGTTCAGGCAGCAAACCCTACACCACTTCAGACAAATGGTTATCCAATCTCTTCTTAAAAACTTCCAGTGTTGGAGCATTTACAACTTCTGGAGGCAAGTTGTTCCACTGATTAATTGTTCTAACCATCATGAAATTTCTCCTTAGTTCTAAGTTGCTTCTCTCCTTAATCAGTTTCCACCCGTTGCTTCTTGTCCTGCCCTCAGGTGCTTTGGAGAATAGCTTGACCCCCTCCTCTCTGCGGCAGCCCCTCAAATATTGGAAGACTGCTATCATGTCTCCCCTGGTCCTTCTCTTCACTAGACTAGCCATGCCCAGTTCCTGCAACCGTTCTTTATATGTTTTAGCCTCCAGTCCCCTAATCATCTTGGTTGCTCTTCTCTGCACTCTTTCCAGAGTCTCTAGAGTCTCTAGAATGAAATAGGGAAGTTGCCTGACTTATTTTAATTTTCTGGTACCCATCTTTATCTTCACCCTCACTTTAAAGTCATGTAAAAGTTAAAAAGAACCCCACCTTTTTAGGGGTTGCATGCTCACTCATTAACAGAATAACAGAATTGGAAGGGACCTTGGAGGTCTTCCAGTCCAACCACCTGCTCAAAGAGGAAACCCTATACCATTCTGAACAAATGGCTAGGTTGGTTTTCTCCTTGGTTAGTTTCCATCCATTGCTTCTTTTGCCTTCTGGTGCTTTGGAAAATAGGTGACCCCCTCTTCTTTGTGGCAGCCCCTCAAATATTGGAACACTGCTATTATGTCAGTCCTTCTTTTCACTCAACTAGACATACCCAATCCCTGCAACCGTTCTTTATATGTTTTCCCCTCCAGCCCCCTAATCAACTTTTTTTGTGCTTCTCTGCACTCTTTCCACAATCTTAACATCTTTATTGAAATTGATGAGCCAAACAGTCAATTCCACAGGAGCTGTATTGTCCCAATGAATGGTGTAGCCTTTCTGTAGAGTGATCACCGTCTGATACCTTTCTTCCAATCTGTAAAAAGAGACAAGCTGTAAACTGATTCCTTACCAACAGCTTTTCAATGTTGAGCAAGTACCACATGAAATTCATCTAAAGGCCGCCTACAGACCCTACAGGGAGGCAACATTCAACCCTTTCAACTGTCAACTACAAGTACATTTCCCAAAACTGTGTGACTTCGCCCATGAACGTGGACAGGAACATCACTCATTTGCAGTACTGCATGTGCATAGACGACTGTTCTTCTAGCAAGTGCATATTTAAAAGTTTTTCCTGTTTTCAATAACATCTTTCATCCAAGTATTACGAGGCAGCCTTGAACGTATTACAATTTTTAATATCACTAAGCAACTATTCAACAGACACATCCCAAGAAGCTGAAATCATAAGACTACGTCTGATTTACTTTGGCCATGCCATGTGTGTCAATTCATTGGAGAAGGCAATGATGAACGTGCGTGCGCCGGAGCCCCGAAAACTCGAAGACCAGCTGGCCGGGGTGCATGCAGGTGCTGGCCACCTGGTCTTCGGGTTTCTGGGGCTCCGGCACGTGCGAAGATCAGCTGGATGGCATGCATGCGCACACCAGAAACCAGAAGAACAGCTGCTGATGGCGCGCATGCCCATAGAGAGGGCTCTGTGTGCCACCTCTGGCACGCGTGCCATAGCTTCGCCATCACGGGCCTATAAAGTCATCAAGAATCGGACATAACTAAATGGTTAAAACAGCAACAAAACAACTATTCAGGCATGTGCCACATTGCTCACTGATACACTAAAACTGCATAACTCTCTGTGGTTTTTGGCAGAGAGCTGCAAATGCTCTACTGTGAATGTTCATGCCATGATCAATTTGCTCATCAGTAAGATACCTCAGGAACCTTTGTTATTCATGCTGGAAGAGACTAAGAGGGCTCCCCATCTGGAAGCTATTTTCAACATGGCATCTTGAATTTGCATTTAGACTGTGAGAGTGCCTGGATTTTGCAAATCGAGTGCTGCGACTGGACGCTCTTGCCTGACTGTTTCTGCATGTGTTTGGCAATATGAAATTGCATCAACTGTCTGCTCTCAAAGGCTGTTGGAGCCTCAATCCTATTACGTGTCATGTTTCATATATTATCAAATTCCAGAAGAATACACATGTTCAGCGGTTGCAGTCAAATCAACGTCCCATCGGATTCTGTACCAAAAGGATGCATCATCTGCCAACTAAAGATAACATTTCATTTATCTGCTGGACAGAGATCCAGCCACCTAAATGTTTACCCTAATAATTTTTTAGTCTACGGTGTGGTACCAGACAGATTGCTATGAGCCATGGTGGCGCAGTGGTTAGAATGCAGTATTGCAGGCTAATTCTGCTGACTGCCAGCAGTATGATCCTGACCGGCTCAAGGTTGACTCAGCCTTCCATCCTTCCGAGGTTGGTAAAATGAGGACCCAGGTTGTTGGTGGGCAATATGCTGACATGTAAACTGCTTAGAGAGGGCTGTAAAGCACTGTGAAATGGTATATAAGTCTAAGTGCTATTGCTAGTGCTACTGCTATCCCATATTAAACAGCTTTCCATGTATGCTATCAAATAGCTCCTTCTAATATCACCCAGAACCTGAAGCTTCCTGGACTTAAAGAAGTTGCTCTTGAGGAACAAGCCTGATTGAATGATTTCCTCTTGGGCCATGAAGAATCAGAAAGGACTGAATGACAGTTCCAACTGAAGGCCACCAATGGCATTGTAGCCTAGTTGGAGCCACTATGGAACACGTAAGAATGATGCCTAGGCTTGAGATGATCTCAAGGAGTTCAGAAGGATAGGTCAAATTTGTGAAGAGGTGAAATTTCTTCCAAAAGAGAAGAGTTCCATACAGGGGTGGGTTCCAACTTACCTTGCTGCCGGTTCGCTCCCTCCCGCACCATGTGGCCACGCCACGTGGGCGCACGTGCACTGCACGCACGCATGCATGCACAGTAACAAAAAAACCAGAAAAAAAAACAAAGCTGAAAAAAAGATGGCGACCGCATGCACAGTGCCGGAAGTTGGCTTCTGCGCATGCTCAGAAGAGAAAAAAATTCAAAATAATAATAATAAAATAAAATAAAAAAAATTCAAAAAAAAGATGGTGGCCCCCACGGACCGGCACCGACCGATCCGGTTCGGTGACATCATCATGACATCATCAGCAGGCCACTATCGGTTCGGGAGAACCGGTCCAAACCGGGAGGAACCCACCCCTGGTTCCATAGTATAAGCTCCATGTTCGTAGAATGTTCTTTGCTCCTGGGAAGGGAACAAGGATGGAGGAGTGGCAACTTCTGTTTTGTAGAACAATCTGCCCTTGATATACAACTGGTCATAATTCTGCAGCAGTTCAGAAAGACAGTCAATATCGGGCTCTTTCCCCAGGCCTTTGACTCCATATGTGTGAAGTCTTGATCATTGAATTGCAGGGTATTTTATGCTGGTTGCCACTTTGCAGGGGTTTTTTTAGAGTGGGGAAGAGTTTATTTGTAGTTGACTTTTTGTATAACTCTGAGCTGGGCTGCCATATACATTCTATATAAATAAATACAAACATACTGCCAGCACAGTTAAATTGATTTATTGCTTATGCCTATATACAGGAATCTACTCAACTAATGGTCAGCACTGAACTGGTGCTAGATAAGAGTTGATAGAATTCAAGAGAGAATAAATTTAGATCCCCTGTGGGACGTAACAACTCCAGGCTGATTCCTCTCTTGAGGAATCAAAAGAAAGACAAAATATTTTGGGTAAGGAAATGGTCAGGATTTTTACATCGATGACTTTTTTTTTTTTGCTGCAAACATCTGTTGCAATTTTATTTCATTCATACATCATTTAACATTCTGCCCCAGATAATGGGGTAGTTCCTTCATGGGAGATTGTCTGAGAAGTAATGCATTTAAGAAGAATGGGTGAAGATCAGGGGGCGGGTTCCACTTACCTTCCCTACCGGTTCACATCGCGATGGAAGTGCGCGTTTTGCACGTGTGCGCTCGATTCACTCGCTCGCGTGCCTACATCACATCGTGGAAATGACCCTCTGCGCATGCGCAGAAGCCTCTGCGCATGCGCAGAGGGTTCTTTTGCCAGCCGCAGCGACCGGAGAACCGGTTCGGGGCATGGACAGCCAGCCATCACTGCCGGTTTGGCGAGCGGATGCAAATTTCCGCCACCAGTATGGGAGAACTGGTCTGAACCGGCAGCAACCCACCACTGGTGAAGATGTTTCTGCAACTTCAAAGTTCTCTGTAATATGATAAGGCTACATATTTAGTTTGCAAACTTCAGAAGGACCAGAGATGGCAGCAAAGGATATGAGGGGTTTTTTTGGTCATTTTGCTGCCATCTTGTAATCCACCCAATTTTAGCAGCCCACATATGGGGAGCCTTAACACAGGTTAACACCCACAAGTGATGTTTGTGCCCTTAATAACTGCAAAGACAGTTATCAAGTTCAACATTAAATTCCAGAACATATTTGACCAAAGGTGTCTAATTGAAGTAGAACTCTTTCTTACTCTTTGGAAAAAAGAGTAAAACTGCAATAGAAGACAATATATGTAGCTTAGGATTGAACTGTAGAGTCCCCAAAGCTTTCTGAATTTTGTTGTTTGGTTGCAGATGTTTCATTACTCAACTAGGTAACATCACCAGTGCCCCATCAGTGCACCAACAGGATCCCAATGATATTAATCTAGTTGGGTAATGAAACATCTGCAAGTAAACAAGCAAGCTCAGAGAGCATCAAAGACTCTGTTATGACTTAGGTCAGGGGTTGGCAACCTGTGGCTCTGGAGCCGCATGTGGCTCTTTCATCCCTCTGCTGCAGCTCCCTGTCGCTGGTCGGCACCACAATTTTGAGAGGCGCTTCCAGTTAGGGGGGCAGGAAGCATGGCGCGCCAGGAGGAGACTCTATGGCAAGGGGCGGGTTTTCCAATCGGCTCCACAATTGATAGGGCTTTCGGTTAGGACAGGAAGAGGAAAAAGGACACGATGCTAGGAGGAGACTCTATGGTGGAGGAACCGGACTTCCGGTTGGCTCCAGAATTGAATGGGGGGGGGGCTTCCAGTTAGGACCTTTGTGGCTCTTTGAGTGTTTAAGGTTGCTGACCCCTGACCTAGGTCATCTAGATGAGTCCTTTATTACTCTAAGTAAATATTTCAACAAACAGCCCTCCAATGACTGGTAAAGTCTTCATCCCATGCTACCCTGAAGGCAGCCACACTCAGTCCCCCAAACCACAGCCTGTATGTAACAAAAAAAAAGTTCACAGAGCAGGAGCACGCTCACAGGGCAAGATCCAGGGTTCCAAATCCAGTCCACTTGGTTAAGCAAGTCCATGAGGCAAACTGTAGTCCACATGGCACAATTTGCTTACATTCTGTACATCCCCAGGATGAAATCCTAAATGGGAAAGAGAGAATGACCTGCAAGGATTCTGAATGGCTGTAGTAGTTTGAGGAATCACCATTAATCTCTGCCCCTGCTCCTTATTGCAGTTGACAAATATGACAGTTATAAACCATGAAGCTCCATCCTTTCCCTATTTTTCCTCTTAATGACAGCAACTTTCATTTTTGAAAGTCACAAGACCAAACATCGGCTCCCACCCTTTCGACCTTCAGAAGGATATTAAAACTTGCCTTTGCCAGTTGTATTGTAACTGTCAATATGATCTTTGTAAAAAAAAATCATGTCCAACTGGAGCTAACGATACATATTAAATTAATTATTCCCAATAGATAAACACACAGCATTTTGAAAACACTCAGAAAACACTTAAAGTGGGATGGGGTGGGCACCTTGCTAATTTATCCTATTTGCCCCCCCCCTTCTTTCTAGGATTATGACTGAGCGGCACAATGGCCTCACCTCCCACTCAGAAGGTTGAGAGTTCAATCCTAGATAGCGGCAGATGTTTCTCTCCTAGGGTACAGGGGAAAAAATATCTACTGCAAACTCTGTGTAGGCATCAGGAAGGGCATCCGGCCAGCAAACGCTCAGCTCCATCCAGGCACCTCAACCCTACCCCGAATTAAGGGATTATAGGGTTGTAAAAAGGAATGGTTTTTTTTTTCTTTCTAGGATTAGGACTACTACTTCAGTCCAAAAGAAATAGTTTTTTTTTTTTAAGATCACCCTAACTAGTCTGCTAAACCAGGAAAACAATATGAAATAGCAGATTGCATGATCATGGATGTTGGTGTGACATGAAGTCCTTAGTTGGGTTGATTAGAGATACGTCTGGGCTTTGAAAGTCACCCAAAATCTCTACCCCCTTTTAATCCCTGAAGGTATTATTTCCATCATGCTTCAGATCAGATTCCAAGCCCGGCCAAGTTAGGTGTGTCTCCTCTCTCTGTCTCTGGTACCTCTCAGCTATCTTGCTTATTCTTTCTTGGTGTCCGCAGATAACTAGGGAAAGAGCATTAGGAAAAATGTATACTTTTCTCTTAAAAAACAACAACAACAACAACAACAACAACAACCCACAAAACTGGATCTGAAGAGCGATGTCAGCTCTGTAATAACAAGGCAGTCAATTATCTGTATATCTCTCTTCATTTTTCCCCCTCTTTTCTTTTTCTTTTTCTTTTTTTGAAACGCTACATTGGCCATGAGTGAAGATGGGGATCCTTTCCCACGTAGTTTGGTTCTCCGCCTGGCATAATGGACTTCTTTCTTTCCCTCTTTCTTTCTTTTTCTTCCTTTTCTCTCCTTCTCCTCCTTTAACAACACGCTCTGAAGCGATTGGCAATTAAACGCTTTGAAGGGGTGTTTCTGGGCCAGCCAGAGAAAAGCTTCAGGTGTGAAATGCTTGGTTTCAAGAGCACTAAGCAAAATGTATAGTTCCTTTCAGAGCCTCGCTTGTCCTTCTGAAGAAGAAAAAGGGAGGGGGAAGAGGGAGGGGGAAGAGGGAGGGGGAGAGGGAGGACACTCCAGAGCAATTTGCTGTTCAGCATTTTAATACTGTGTGCCTTTTCTTATTCTTGCTTCTCTCTCCCTCTCCCTCTCCCTCTCCCTCTCCCCCCCTCTCTCTTTCTCTCTCTCTTTTTCTTTCTCTCTCTCCAGTTTCCACCACTGCCTTCTATGGGAGAATTGGGTTGGTGCAAACAGCTTTGGGCACAATGGCAGATCAAGAGAGATGCAGGCAAAATGAGGCCAGGAGAGAAGGAAGGCCTGAATGGTGTAAGAGGGTCTCAATTGTTACTTGTGGGTAAATGTGTTGGGAGACTCAAAAGGGCATAGGGGATACTTTAAAGCTACACCCAAGCAATGAAGCCGGAGAGAGAGAAGGGGTGGAGGGTGAAACTCTGGGACAGACCGATAGCAAATGAGGAGGGCTGAAAGAGAAGGTGTTTGCAGCTCTTTTCAGGGGGCATAATAGCATTTATCTGTCCCACTTGAGAAGTAAATGGAGGACTTCTCATCAGACCGGGTGGCCTCCAGTCATCTTACCAAGGGATTTTTTTTTTCAGCTCGGAGATTCCCAATTCTGCTGGCAGTCAGGACAGGCAGCCCAGATGCAAGAATGTCAATAGAGGAATCTTGAAAAAGAAGACCCATTTGTTGTAGGGCCAGCCATGGAAGAGAAAGTGGCTGTCTGTTTGGAAGTTCACACCAAGGGTGAAGGAAACATCACACCAGGCAAACAATGTCCATCGCGACTGACTGTTTCATGCCATTTTCCCAGCATTGACCTTTTCTTCCAGCATATTGATTTTTTTTCCTCTAATGTGCGTGTGCGCGTGTACACACACACACACACACACACACACACACACACACAATACACACAGAGTTCTATGCTTGGAAAGGGTAAAAATATATACAGACAAAACATGTACGCTCATGCGTGCCCTTCTTTGATCTTTTTTACCTTTCACTCATTCTCAAGGTGGAGGATTTTCTTTCTGGAGTTGACAAACAGACTGTGCTGCAGCTGCCAAAAAAAGCCAACGCAATCCTAAGTTGCATTAACAGAGGGACACAATCAAGATCAAGTGAGGTACTAATACCACTCTATAAAGCCTTAGTAAGACCACACCTTGAGTACTGCATCCAGTTTTGGTCACCAAACTATAAAAAAGATATTGAGATTCTGGAAAGAGTGCAGAGAAGAGCAACAAAGATGATTAGGGAGCTGGAGGCTAAAACATATGAAGAACAGTTGCAGGAATTGGGTTTGTCTAGTCTAGTGAAAAGAAGGACTAGGGGGTGATGTTATCAGTGTTCCAATATTTCAGGGGTTGCCCCAAAGAAGAGGAAGTCAACCTATCCTCCAAAGCACCAAAAGGCAAGACAAGAAACATTGATCTAAACTAATCAAGGAAAGAAGCAATCTAGAACTAAGGAGTGAGAACAATTAACCAGAGGAATGACTTGCCTCCAGAAGTTGTGGGTGTTCCAACAGGTTTTTAAGATTGGACAACAATTTGACTGAAACGGTATAGGCTTTTCTGCCTGAGCAAGGGGTTGGACCAGAAGACCTCCAAGCTCCTTTCCAACTCTGTTATTCTGTTATAAACTCTGTGGAAGACTAAACATGATTTCTAATGAGATTGGTTATAGTAACATCTTGCAAGTCTGATTGTGCTCCCTCATCACCCTTTTATAAGTAAGTAAATTAAGGAGATATCTATGTTGCTCATTGTGGATGTTGTTGATGACACAGTCAGGATTTGCCCAGCTCCTATTTTAATACTTTTATAATACTTTTCTCAAAATATTAGAACGTATTAGAACTTAAGCTCATTTAAAGAAGCCCAAATTATGAAATTTATGATAGGTAAAAAAAATACTCCTTTGAAAA
>QLTV01003960.1:0-10224 GCA_003457575.1 Thermophis baileyi
ATATTTTAAGAAAGTTTTGCATTAAAAGAATTTTGCCAATATTTTGTCAGTGTTCCAGAAGAACCCGACTCCAATTAAAAACTCCGAGACAGACATTTTCTCAAAGTTCCCATTTATTAGAGTAGGTATACTGGCACATCTGGGAAAACCCAAATCTGAGAGTTCCGGGTTTCCCCTCAGTAAATCAAAACCCCAAATCCACCCCCTGCACCCATCAGTCCATCACGTGGTCCAATCACCATCCGTCCCAACTGGAGCCATCCCTTCAACCACTCCTCCTCCAGGTGCAGGAATACCATGACCTTGACCGAAAAGAAGAACGCTATTATGTCTAACTACATTCCCTCTACTAAATCCCCCCTCCCAATTTCCCAAGCACAAGAAAATGGCAGCGTGGAAGCTTCTGATGCTAATATGGCTTCCAAAGCTGACAATTTTCTTTTATAAATAATAATAAACTTTGAATCTTCTAGGGAACCATGGCTATAATCATTGATAATAGAATTAATTATTCAGGTGTAGACAATATGAACTATTAACATTTAATAAAAATTTCTTAGCATTTAAAGAAATTATACATAATATGGAGCTAATCTCATTAAGTAGATCTTTATTCATATTTTTGAAATGCTATTATCACCTGAAATGTAATATTTATGCTTTTATTATTTTATTATTTCTACTATAAGTGATCATGGTAGGAAAATCTACACAATGCTGGAACTTGTATAACCTGAGGAAATGCAGAATGGACATTTAATTATGACTAATATTTTTAAAAATTATACATGTAGTGAACAATTTTAGTTGTTTGCCTCAGGTTTTTTTTAATGTCCTGGCTGGAATACATTTCAGCTCTATACAGAAAAGATGTCATCTTTAATTATAATTACCTTATATTATAATTATGTTAGCTTTATATCATTATTACAATTTACATTGTAAGTTACATTAGAAGAATAATTATATTATAATTATAACATATATATAAATGATGGGAGAAATTCCATTAGTATTGTTACTAACTTTCTGTAAGGCTAACAACCTCAAGTTTTGTTCTCTAGGTTAATTAACATTTTTTGAGTTTAATCACACACTAAATTGACTCAGCTCCCCAAATAACTCAGTAAAGCCTATCACAGGAACAAAGGCATAGGCTGTTGGGGATATAGAAGATACAGAAGCATTTGCAGGGGTTCATCAAAAAAGTCAAGATGGCTACCACATGATCAAAGTACTGTCTCCTTTTTAGCATGTACCAATACCCACCATCTTGATTGTTTTTCCCCATGTCCTTGTAAAGTTGCATTGGTCCATCTTGGTGTCAGACATAAAAGATCAGGTCCACACATGATGGTCCAACTAAATTGATTTATTGTAATCATGCCTGTGCACAGGAATCTTTTCAACTAATGGTAAGCACCTGCTTGGATTTAGATAAAGGCCCATGGAATACAAGGTAAATTGGAATTACTTTGCTTGTGCTATGTGGGGATTTTCTAGGCTGATCCCTCTTTTAACTCTGCCCCCAAGTTCTGCTACTCCTTCTACAGGAGGAAATTGGATTTATCTTTTTTATGGATCAACTAAACTATCAGAAAAAAAAACAGATACACATTGAATGGATTGATTCTACACCACCATCCCACAATACTCAGGGAAACGTGTAAAACTATAAAATAATAATACTGTAAAAGAGAAGCCATCTTTTAGTATCATAAAAAAGCACAAAATTCATAACTTATAAGACACATTACCAAAGTTTGCCCCTACCCCCATTGACTGGTGTTAAATGCCCATTTCAATGTGAAGTTTTCACTATAGTACTAAAAGAGTAATTTATCCCGAGCCATGCCATGTAGAGTTTCTGATAACCTGTTTTCTGAATTGGTGCAGCCAATACAGCAAGTACACAAGAAACATCTAGAGCAGGCCTGTCAAACTGCAGCCCGTGGGCCGGATACGGCCAGCTTGGGCCACGCCTACCCTGGCTCCGCAAAGACAAACAACATCCCGATATGTCATGATACAGCCTGCAATGCGATTGAATTTGACACCCCTGATCTAGAGAGTGTTTTTTTACCTGCTGATATCTTGGTCAAACCATTTTGTATCAGTTTCAGCTTCCAAGTCTCTTATGTTGAGGATGTTTATTTATTTATTAGTTTGTCAAACATGTACAAGATAGCAGGTATAAGTATGACCATGACCATGACCATGAACAAAGGAAATGAATACAAATAAATGGGGACAGTACGACAGGGATGGTAGGCACGCTGGTGCGCTTATGCACGCCCCCTTTACGGACCTCTTAGGAATGGAGTGAGGTCCATGGTAGACAGTTTAAGGTTGAAGCTGTGAGGGTTTGAGGATGTAACAATGGAGTCGGGTAGAGCATTCCAGGTATTGACCACTCTGTTGCTGAAGTCGTATTTCTGCAATCGAGTTTGGAGCGGTTTACCTTCAGTTTGATTGATTGTTTGCCCATGTATTATTGAGGTTGAAGCTGAAGAAGTCATTGACAGGTAAAACCTTGTAGCAGATAATTTTGTGTACTATGCTTAGCTCAGACCGCAGGCGGCGCAGTTCCAGATTGTCCAAGCCCAAAATTTCAAGCCTGGTGGCATAAGGGATTCTATTGTGAATAGAGGAGTGGAGTACTCTTCTCGTGAAATACCTCTGGACCTGCTCAATCATATTAATGTCCTGCTCTATTGTGGAAGCCAGGCTGGGCGCAAGAACTGAGGCGAGGAGACAGAGGTAATGGTTAACACATGAACGTTTATTAACTGCCTAACTAGCTAACTGAGAATGAAGGCAATGTGCCCATTTGACAGCCGCTATTTATAGCCGGCTGTCAAACGGGACAGCCAATCACAGGTCTCTTCTGTTCCGCTCCTAGAGCGGTCCGAGGAAATACCGGAACACAACATATCCAATATACAATGTGGATTCCAGGCAGATGAGAATTGGTCTGGCAAAGGTTTTGTATGCCCTAGTTAGCAATACAATGTTACCGGAGAAGAAGCTTTGCAAAATTAGGTTAACAATTCTTAATGCCTTTTTGGCAATGCTGTTACAGTGAGCTTTGTGGCTTAGATCATTTGAGATGAGTACTCCTAGGTCCTTGACAGAGTGAGAGTCGTCTACGAGGTCGTTTCCACCCAACTTGTATTTGGTGTTCTGATTTTTATTGCCAATGTGTAGGACAGAGCATTTATTAGTTGAGATAGTTGTTGATAGATGTTGCAATAGTCCAATAATGTAGTACTAAGAGCATGCATTGTGCACCAAATGAAGTGCACCAACTACTTTACTTAGATGGATAAAATGTTACAAAATGGGCAGAAACAAGAAATAATAATAATGTTATCACCAAAAGGGAAGATCAGATTGGAAAGTAAGCAAGCAAACCAGATGAAAGCAAACTAGAACAGATGAAAGCAAATGAAGAAGACCAAGGAAGACCACCTAGAAACAGGGAAGATGAAGGAAGTACTGGAAATAATAAAGCAGATCAGGGACATTAGAATTCAAACTGCAAGATGGTACCAATAATAATAGGCACATTGAATGCAAACCCAAAATAACCGGGGCACCACTTGAACATAATTGGCATTGACAAAATCATGATTAGTCAATTGCAAAAGGCAGCTTTATTTGGAACAGCTTGCATCCTTCAATGATACCTTTAACATAATCTGCCTATCCCGGGTCCCTGGGAAGGACTTGGTAGGTGGATAAAAATGCCAAATTCGGTTTGAACATCTGGCTGACTGTGCAACAAACCATAATACACAGATATTTCAGTCATGGGGGTCTATAAGTAAAGATTTGAAACAGGGTTTCCATGGGGAGAGGGAGAAAAAAAAATCAAGATGGGAGCTGCAACAATGCAATCAAAAGGACTATGACAGGTGCAAGTTATAGAGCTGAATGTAATCTCCTAGCAACATCTTTTGTTCTCCAGCTGCTTAACTTGGTTAATTCTGGACACTCTTTATAATGTTATACTAGATCAGTTCCTGGGTTTTCAAATTTGATGCTTATTTTTATTGCTAACAGTTTGCGATCATTTATAACCTATTTGATAAAATTAATGAAAATTTAAAAAAAACCCTTTCCTTTGTGTTTCCCCCTCACTTCCCTGATTCTTTTGGGTTCCTGTAATTTTGTTTACAGTCTGCCACGATGATGGTTCAATTTTCAGAGCTGTTAGCTACCTTCTGTTGCTGATTAAATTTTTGTTTAGTTTTACTGGGAAGTCTGTTGGATTAATTTAACAAACTCTGTTTGCTTTAGTGAGAATGACCTGCAGCCACCTTCAGCTTGTACAAAATAATAATCTTTTCCATGATTTATTGATTCAGCACTCTTTACCTTAACAAAAAGTGTAATAAGAAAGCTTGCTTTTACTTTACTTGAATTTATAGGCATGAGGTCCTTAATTTGAATACACTGGAGATGAGATTGTATCTAATAGCTTTGCTCACTTTACTGTTATTAACATTCCTGTTCCTTCAGAAAGTTTGCCACAACTTGATTATGCTAAGGATAGAACTTCACACAATTCTTTCATTTATTCTTTTGAAAATTATTCACTTCAAACAGTCAAGTCTATTAAAACTTAGTTCCTGATTTTAAAAAGGTTTACTGAATCCTTGGCCTCAATCTCATTTATTCCAACTCATTATTTTAAGGGACCTATATCCAAATAGACATAACTTTTCTCAAGGAAAAAGTTCCAGCTATTACAAACATATACAGCAAGCTTCATAAATCACAAATATTTTGCTCTATTTATTTATTCATTGTAGGTGTTGCCCAACTCCATACTGATTATGGGCGGTTCATATACAAGATAATATAAAAATAAGAACCTATATAAAGCAATAAATAAATGGTTAACCCAGTCAACTTATAAAATAGATATGATAGGTCAGTGCTGATAGGTCAGTGTTAAAGACATTTGAACAGTGAATATGGATCAGAATTAAAGAAAATAAACAATAATAAAGTGTGATATTCTAAAAGAAAACCTACCTCAACAGAACTAGGAATAATCAAAAGAACTCCCTCTCCTTTCTAACCAAATTCTACCTAAACCTATGTCTTCCAGGTCTACTCTATAGGTTCCTCTTTTAGAGCATGTTGAGATAATTTTATGCTTTTGTTTATTATATTTCATTAATAATTAAAAAAAAAAAACAAAACCAACCCCACATCTTATTTGTTAACTTTCAATTAAGCAGTTCAGATTATATAGGCAAGTACTGAGGATGTCCTTATTAAAGGTCAAATAAGGAAACAGTAAATATAAACTATTAAAAATAATTTTATAATTAGGGATCCTAATTATATTTCATTACCCAAACTAAGTAACATCATCAGTGCTAGAGGACTAGCTTAGTGGTGCGATTCAAATAATTTAACAACCGGTTCTCTGCCCTAATGACCAGCTGGGTGAGTGTGGGTGGGTGAGTGTGGCCAGGGTGGGCGTGGCCAGGGGGCGTGACAGCACTCAGTCTCCTGCAGAACTCTGCCAGCCAAAACGGGACGTAGGGGTTAATTACAAAATGTGGGCTTTGCTTTGTGACATCCAGATCCAGCAAGCAAGGGGTGTGAACTGCACAGAAAATACACTTTTGTTTGGTTATGAAGAAATATGCCCAAAGTCAGACGTACACTAAAAGTAGACTGAATTTTTGTTACACACCTCCCCAGCAAACAGCAAATTTTGAAGCTCCATGTAAAGAGGATTCATTTTAGGATGAGTAACCACAATTTGCATGTTGGAGGTTCCTAAAGGAATGCTGGGAAACTGTATTTTAAAGAACATTTGAGGGAGGGGTGCAGAATAGCCCTTCTCTGCCTGAGGCTGTAGAGACCCGGCACCAATCAAAACACTTTTTGTGAAGCAACTGATCAACACTGACAGGGTAAGCCACTAGTTTATGAAAATAAGAGAGGAGAGGGGTGGGTGCTAAATTTCTACAGTAATGAAACATCTTTAAGAAAACCATCAAGCTCAGAGAGCACCAAGGACCCCACAGTTCAACCCTGAGCTACAAATATTCTCTTCTATTGATAAACACTTTTTGGTTAGAGGGACTCAGGGCCTGCCTTATATGAGTTGGCTCCCAGTGGATTTCATTCTAAATTTTGATATGATTTCTGTAAATAAGGAATGTAGAATTATAATGGCTGAGTCTTTGATCCTTCATACATCAAAAAAATACAAAGCTAAGGGATACACAAATAAAAAACAGATTTGAAAAAAGAAAATGCTCAGGAAAGAAACAGAGTGAAAGTGTAAGAAAGAAAGAGGAAAAGAAGGAAAACTGAAAAGTAATGACTTCCAACTTTCTTTGGTACAAATATAAGTAAAAATATATATCAAACTCTAAGATTAACATTTGTCTACATTATTTCCATAATTCCTTATTTAATCATCACAGCCCAGATCA
Organism: Thermophis baileyi; assembly: GCA_003457575.1. Lineage (NCBI taxonomy): Eukaryota > Metazoa > Chordata > Lepidosauria > Squamata > Dipsadidae > Thermophis > Thermophis baileyi. The sequence goes on from QLTV01003960.1 coordinate 6,468, forward strand.
ACTTTTAATTTCAGTTTCTCACAAAAAGTCCAGTAATGGTTCATATCACTCTAATAACTATTTGTTAACGAAACCACAACTGATTTATTTAATTGCACCAAACTCTATATAAAACAGGAATGGAAAAATCCTAAGCGCTAGTGTAGACCCATGCTTCTCAACTTTGGCAATTTTAATGTGCATGGACTTCAGTTCCCAGAATTCCCCAGGCAGCATGAAGTTCGCCCATCTTAAACTTGCCAAGACTGAAAAACGCTGATCTACAGATAGGGATTTTTCCATTCCTCTTTTACTGGTTCCTTCTTACTTATGAGCAATCATAATGCAAAATCCCCATTCCCAACTCACCCCACAGTAATGATCATGCAAAATCCCAACTACTTTCCTGCACCACCCTGGAAGCAAAATGGGGTTCGGGGGGGGAGGGCATACCCCAGTGCCCCATTTTGGGCCTGGAAGGTCTCCTGCATCACCCTGGCAGCCAAAAGGGGTATGGGGGAGGGCACGCGATGCTCCTCAGCACCCTGTTTTGGGCCTGGACAGTTTCCTGCACCAACCTGGAAGCCAAAACAGGGTGCACGGGGGGACTCCTGGGAGAGGCAGGGCGGGGTGGAACTAGCCAGGGGTGGGAATAGCCGGTTCTCCGAACTGGGCAAAAAGTTAATAACCGGTTCGCCTGAACCGGTGCGAACCGGCTGAATACCACCTCTGACTAGCATTGATGTTGTTATCTCGTTTGGGATAATTAAATGTATGCACAAAAACAACCAAGCTCATAGAACAGAATTTCCTAACCTTTTCGACTTTGCAGACCAACTGGGAGGGGGAGAAGATGGTAGATGGTTCCATGTGAATCACGGGAAGTGTGTGCATATGCTTGCACAAATGGAGCATAAGCACATGGGCAATCGGGCATGCACTCACGTGCTGTTTGTGTAAGTGGGGATCTGCCACTTCTGCGGCCCGGTTCTGAAAAGCTCAAGGCCCGGTAGTGGGCTGCAGCCCAGAGGTTGGGGAGCCCTGTCGTAGAGCACCAAAAACCCCTAATTTAAACTCTGAGCTACATATATTGTCCTTTATTGGTAATTTTATAATTCTCTGTTTTGAATGATGTAAAATTTGTTCATGTGCTTCTGAATGCTTAATTAGTTTAAAAATAATCTACTCGAAGTTTTGTATGGCTTAAGTTCATATATGTGATAGCCTTTGTTCTGCATTTTAATGCAGACATATTCTGTTTGTCCTTTCAAGCCAATCAATTAAGCCAATACATTGAAATATTTATTCAAATGTTTTGTCTGAGTTTGCCAGTAAAATATATATTTGAACCTACGTGCATTACAGGAAACTGAAAAAAATCTATACATTCATGACAGTGATTTAGAAAACATTATATTAGACAAAATTACTTGCAAAAACCTGTACATTAAGAAAAGTGTATGAGGAATAGGCACTAACATTTTATTTTTTAATCATCTTAGAGTGCTCATATATAACCCAAATGCATACTCATTGCCTCCAAAATTTGTAAATGGCTATTGAAACAGATTAGGTCTTACAAAGCTTTTTGAATATTAAAAAAGGCACTCATTTAATTTTTCAAGATAGCTGGTTCCATAGAGGACAGCACCAGCGGAGAATTTTGACTTCTAAAACTTCCGCTTCTGTATCTCATAGCAGAAGGGATTGTCATGCTCTATTGCCATGCTTTGGGTGGGAAGATTCTACTTAAAGCAACAGTCTGGTTGATACCATATCATGTATAGCTTTGTGGATTACTATTACACCCAGAAACAACCCAACTATCAGTGTGGCTCCTGTACTATTGATGTTATTTGACAACGTCAGACCTATTAATACATATTTTGTACCAGCTGAGGTTTCCAAGTGGTCTTCAAGAGAAGTTCATTGTAAATGTATCTCACTAGTCCAGTCAAGAGGTCATGTGAACATTAATACTTCCTAGTCTAAGAATGGCAATAATGGATGCATTATCAAAGCAGAGCAAAGGCTATCTTGGCAACATCTTCTACCTGCAGATCCAGAAAAGCCACAGATTAAAGTTCAGATACTTCTGGGAGATTATAATCCATTGGAACATCCCAGAATAAACTTCAGAAGACTCCAGAAAGTTACATGGTCAGTGGTATTGGGGGACATGGAGAGAACCAGTTGGAGAAGTAAGGTTGGACTTCCTCTATGTTCTACAATAGGTCATTGAGCAGAGTGATTAATACAATTAAAATGTGATGAAATTAATTTAAAACTTGAAAAATGAGAATCTGAAAGAAACCCAAACTATTGTATTTAACCATCCTTGAAAATTGTTTCCCCGTAGATAATAAGCAATTAATTATAATTCCAATGTCAGTAAGAAGAACAAAACAAATTCTTCATTAGCCATAGGCTTAGAAGAATTAGGACGTTTCCTGCTAATTTTTTGGAAATAAGATTCTAGTGATCTAGTGATCATGTTGAGCAAATCCCTATTCATTTCATGAATCCTGAAAAAAGACAGGAAGGAAAAACTGTTGCACTCCTGAAGCAAAGAATGAGATCAGCACCTCCTTATCACTGTAGGAAACCAATTGATTGAAAGAGATACTTACTGATGAAGAGCAGAATTTACTTTGGAAATGATAGTAGAGATTACTCGGGTATGTTTTCCGAGGATCATTGTCTGAACAGAGATAACAGGGCAGAGAGGCTATCCAAACTATATTACAGCTTTCTGTAATCCTTTCTATTATGAAAAGTCATTTATCATGACAAGATGTTCTTCTGACTTTGTACTTATAAAACAGTGTTTTTAGATAACAATGTCTTACCACTGAAGGATTTAATGTGCCTTTCATCCATGCCTGGCATATGATGTTGGCAATAACCCAGTGCTGTATTGTAAGAGCTGTATTGTTTGTGGGTATGTATTAGTCTGCTTGCCGCACCCTCTGCCTCCCAATTTCATTTCCCAATTCAGTTTGGGGGGAAAAAGTAGCTTGATTGTGCTGTTGTTTTTTTTTAAAGGAGCCTTGTTAGCTTGCTGGCTTATGGAGTCTCTGAACCTAAAACTATTCATAGAACTTGCTTGAATAGTGCCCTGGGAACATTTGTTCTGATGAACCCATTTGTTGATTCATGAAAATTCAGACAAAGTAAACAGAGACTAATAGCACTGATGGAATAATTTAAAAACATACATATTGACTAACTCAGGCTAACTTGGGAGGAAAAATTGCTTCCTAAGAACACAACCCCAGGCTGAACATATTTGAAATTTATAATTATAAAGACAAAATGGGGGAAACCTGACTTGAGTTTAAAATACTTTTGGGATGCTTTGCAAACCCAAAATGTGGTGATTAGGTAGTGTTAGATAGTGGGTAGAGATGACAGGAGACAGACTTCCAAAGCAGCTCTTTATTTCAGCTCTTGTGTCAGCAACCAGCAAAGAGCAGTCTGACAGCTTGCCCTTTTATAGGGAGCTGTCAGACAGACCAGCCAATAGCGTTTGAGCTTTTTCCCGCTCAAACGCTGGACCTGGTTGGAACCATGTAACACAGTTTAAACAGTTGGAACATAACACCCCTCCCCTCCTGGATGGAGCTGTCCAGCATACGTAATCACGCAGGTAGGCGGGGCGTCTTGGAGCCCTACTAGACCTGCGCAATTCAGTTGGTGGTGAGGCAGCGGCCTGTGCGGACAGGTCTGCTGACGCTCCGGGGCTCGAGCCTGGCAGCTCCTGGAAGGTACTGGTTGT
>QLTV01003960.1:29654-48408 GCA_003457575.1 Thermophis baileyi
ACTCAATTGCGCAGTTCTAGTAGGGCTCCTAAACGCCCCGCCTACCTTCGTGATTACGTATGCTGGACTGCTCCATCCAGTAGGGGAGGGGTGTTATGTTCTAACTGTTATAACTGTGTTGCATGGTTCCAACCAGGTCCAGCGTTTGAGCGGGAAAAAGCTCAAACGCTATTGGCTGGTCTGTCTGACAGCTCCCTATAAAAGGGCAAGCTGTCAGACTGCTCTTTGCTGGTTGCTGATACAAGAGCTGAAATAAAGAGCTGCTTGGAAGTCTGTCTCCTGTCATCTCTACCCACTATCTAACAATTACCATGTTGTAACATTGAGGTTAAAGGAATGGAAAACTGCCCCTGTTGCTAGGACAGTATGGACACATCTCAAAAGTCACATGGTTTGTGGTTTTAAGGTATAAAAGACAAAGGTGAATAATGGGAGGTTGCCAATTGGCCTCAAACCGTCCCTTTTGACTGCTTGTCTGACTGATCCTGGTTTCAATGTGATTAATATAAGTGGTATATGTTTGTTATGCTTTAAATTCTAATAAACCTCTGAATTCTAAAATGAGATATTTTGTGGTGTGCTGTCTGTTCAATTGTTATTAAGTGCAGCTATGCTCATAACCAGGTTTTCCCCTGACATTGTGGAGATGCTGTGATAGTTGTAAGTGTGAAAAATGATCATGTCACTTTTTAAAATGCTGTTGTAACTTTGAATTGTCACTAAATGAATGGTTGTATGTTGAGGGCTTCCTGTAATGATTTTTAAGCTATTTTTAGAATTCTGTCATTCCAATAATTTTCTTATAAAGCCAAATTACCTCTATATCTAACCAGAAACTTACTATTAAAACAAGACTGAAAAAAACTTTTAAAAATACTAAAGTACTTTTCAATAGTACAATATTGAAAAGCTTGCCTATTTTTAGAGAGAGCTGTTAAGGTTAAAGATAATTCAAGAATGTATTTTAGATGGGGAACAAAAATGTTCCTTGTTTTTCTCTTTTTCTGATATAATCCCACAGTGTGTTATGCAGTTTTTTTAGTAGTATGAAAAAATAATAGCAGGAGTATACTAATTATTGGTTTGGTAGAGCTGAAACTAGCACAGCTGGCAGATGGGTATTTTAATGTATTTCTAAATTAAGCAAAGCGATTTAAAGAAAACATCAGGCATAAATCCAATCTGCTGGAGGCAAGAAAATGAAGTCTGTATTTGTGCTCAGATACCTGAAGGTTTATCAGACTGTAGTAGCTGTTTGAAATGAAGTATGAGTCTTCAAAGCATTCTACGGATAGTTTTCCTTTGGAATGTTTCATAACAATATAATACAAATAGGACTTCAATTCTCTGGCAAGGAATGGGACAACTCACTGCAACCAACTCACCATGGCCAACTCACCATGACCAATTTGCCACAGCCAACTCACTGTGGGACAATTCAACAATTCAATGTAATTATTTAAAATAGTTAAAAATTATTTTAATTTTTGTCATTCACGTTTAATTTTGTCCCTCTTTTGACACCCTTTCTTTAATAATTCTATTCTTCTATTTCTTCGATATTAGTGTAACTCTTGTCTTGTGGTAAGTTGGCCTGTAGCGTGTTGGCCATGGCTGGGTGTTGAAGTCCACAAATCTTAAAGTTGTTGAGATTCAGATTTAGTGGAATGGCACTTCTTTCTAGCTTTATCCATTTGTTTCCTTCTTTCTCCCCATATAGAATTCATATGAGGCCATATGAATTCTATATCACTATAGCCACCATTTTAATTAATAAGGCTCCATAGCAAGAAACAAAAAACAAACAAACAAAACAAAGGGATTTCTTGGGGAAATAAAATAATTGATCGATCTGTATTTGTACTATTATTTTTTTAACTGAACTTCATATGTTCATAACTGCGTATATTCTCTTCTGTTTTCCTATTGTTTTCTGTTTAATAATTTAAATAAAATCACATACTGTATAATACAAATAAGCTGTGTTTACTTTCACAGCATACCAGGCAATTGTAAATGACCTTGAATATACAGAAAGGCAGGATATAATTTCAATAATAAATAAATAAAATTAGAACTAATTCCACTTTTCTAATTATGCTAAATTGTCTACTTTGAAAACCTTTTGCCATATCTAAAATAGTCAATTGCAGATGATTTGTAATTGGGAAGAAGTTTAAAACTGAAAGTGTGATAGCTGTATTATTTGATTAATTATTCTCACAAGATTATTGTGTGCTGCATGAGAAAAAAATAGGTATATCATCTTGACTTTTTGAAAGGTATGTGGAATACATATCTGCAGCTTCAGAATTTTCAACTAATATTGCTACATGAGCTATTCTGGTTGGGGTCCAAACATATATGATGGGAAATAAGCTGGAAAATATCATCTTACCTCTGGGGGATGGGAATAGTATTACAATACAAAGTGTCCAGGATTTGTACACTATGATTAGCAGATGGCTCAACTTGATTTGTAACAGATCTGCATTCCCATCTGAACTGGACTTGATATAGATTGCTATTATAAATATTTTTCTTCTTCTTCTATATTCAGCTAAGCTTAATTCTCCATCCCTCAGACACATTCAAATGCTACAGAACAATATTCCAGAATTGACTGTACAGATGTAATAGTATTGAACATTATCTAGAGGGGTTTATGGCATGTTTACTGAAGGGAAAAAAAGTTATTCTCGTTTCCAATTTAGTTTTAAGGTTCAAGTGCTGTCATCATCTATGTGTGGATAACATTCAGTTGTATTGTGCCTTCATATCTAGAGAAAGTATAAAATTGCCATCCCATTTTCAGTTTTATTTGTAGCTCTCGCATAAAATTCTCATAACACAAAATTAGATTTTTCAATTAAATCCAGCCACTTTTACAATACATCAACCTTTTCCATCATTGCAGACCATCCCATTCACAGCCAGCATTGGCCATTACATTTGGAAAGTGCTAGATTGAAGAATACTTTGCCTGGTTGCACGGTTTAAGTGCTTCTGTTATTTCTGTTGCTCTGGACAGAGCTCTCTGAACCATAGGCATTTAAAATTTCAATTTCTATACATATCGGTAACACAGTGACATGTGGTTACCTGAGGAAGAGGTGAGAAAAAAACATGGGCATGAGCTTTCTCTGGTACTCATCTTTCTGAACTGGAAAAATCTCAGAAGTTCTCTTTAGAATAAGTAGAATATAACAGAGTTGGAAGGGACCTTGGAGGTCTTCTAGTCCAACCCCCTGCTTAGGCAGGAAACGCTATACCATTTCAGATAAATGGTTATCCAATCTCTTCTTAAAAACTAAAACTTCCAGTGTTGGAGCATTTACAACTTCTGGTGGCAAGTGGTCGCACTGATTAATTGTTCTAACTGTCAGGAATTTTCTCCTTAGTTCTAGGTTGGTTCTCTCCTTGATCAGTTTCTATCTATTGCATCTTGTCCTGCCCTCAGGTGCTTTAGAGAATAGCTTGATTCCCTCTTCTTTGTGGAAACCCTTGAGATATCAGAACACTGCTATCATGTCACCCCTCGTCCTTCTTTTCATCAAACTAGACATACCCAGTTCCAGCAACTGTTCTTTATATGTTTTAGCCTCCAGTCCCCTAATCATTTTTGTTGCTCTTCTCTGCACTCTTTCTAGAGTCTCCACATCTTTTTTACATTGTGGCGACCAAAACTGGATACAATATTCCAAGTGTGGCCTTACCAAGGCATTATAAAGTGGTATTAACACTTCATGTGATCTTGATTCTATCCCTCTGTTAATGCAGCCTAGAACTGTGTTGTCTTTTTTGGCAGCTGCAGCATACTGCTGGCTCATATTTAAATGATTGTGTACAGTGGAAATTAGTAGATAAATTGAGATGGAGCTTGGTTAGAGTAGTAGAAATCCGCCTATCATTAATTTCTACATATACATACACAAACTGTGTAGCTTCCCAGGCTACCAACTATACCAGGTGCTTACATCCAAATTTAAGGGTAGTTCCATGGACTTGGACCCTCTTAACCGGTCATTAACCAATAACCTGTTGACTGAGAAGCAAGTATTCTCTTGGATACTTTCTGCAGTTCTAGGCTGCATTAACAGAGGGATAGAATCAAGATCACGTGAAGTGCTAATACCACTTTATAATGCCTTGGTAAGGCCACACTTGGAATACTGCATTCAGTTTTGGTCACCACGATGCAAAAAGGATGTTGAGACTCTAGAAAGAGTGCAGAGAAGAGCAACAAAGATGATTAGGGGACTGGAGGCTAAAACATATGAAGAACGGTTACAGGAACTGGGTATGTCTAGTTCAGTGGTTCTCAACCTTTCTAATGCGGGGGGCAATTTGATTTTTAATGGGGGCAATTGGAACCTTGTTTAAACCCAGTTAATGGTCTTTTAGGCTTCTCTGTATGAGTATGAGTTCACTTTTTGATTAGTAAGAATTATATGTCACGGGGGGGTGATCAGGATTTTAGAGATGCTTAGGTGGGGCATGGCCAAAAAAAGGTTGGGAACCACTGGTCTAGACCATCTGACCATTGAAGCACAGCATTGTTTATATTTTTCCAACACTGGAAGTTTTTAAGAAGATGTTGGATAACCATTTGTCTGAAGTGGTGTAGGGTTTCCTGCCTAAGCAGGGGGTTGGACTAGAAGACCTCCAAGGTCCCTTCCAACTCTGTTATTCTATTCTATTCTATTCTATTCTATTCTATTCTATTCTATTCTTATTCTATTCTATTCGATCTCAGTCTCCAGGCCATTATCAACTTATCTTTTTTTTTTTTTACTTTGTATTCTAAATATAAAAAAAAGTCCTTCAGCACCTTCTGCTTCTGGATTTCAGAAGTGGCTGACAAAAAGAAAAGAAGCAGTCATCAGAACCCACACAGAATTCTTAAACCAAGATTTTAACTTTACAAGTCACAGTGATGCTCAGATTTGTTTCCATTGACAACTCATTTAACATACCAGATGGTTGGTATGTTTGTGGGCAACTTTGCAGTTTGGGGTTTTAAGTGAGCAATTAGAAATTTGAACAGTGACAAATTTTAGGTTTAAACCGCTATTTAGCAGTTGAAGTGGGTGGTCTTGAGCAATTTATTATATTTCAGTCCAAATGAATCTTTCACATTACTGTAAAGGTATGCTGAGTCACCAGGATACAGTAGGAAACTTGGGGAAAAATATGCTTAAAAAAAAAGAAATTATTTTAAGGTATTGAAAAATCAAACAAATACTTCACTGTTGCCTTTGATTGCCAACATATCTGAAAAGAACTACAGCTTTAGCAATAATTTAAAAACTATGGAATGACAGTAATTTTATTAGAGCCAACCAAGAATATCACACAGAAAAAGCAGTGAGTAATAAACAAATTATCCAGATTTGTTTATCATGCTGGGTGTTAAATAGAATTGGAGGGTAGGTGAGGAACAACAACAACAACAACAACAAAAACTTTGTGATGTTACTGTGACATTTGCAGATGGAGCTGGGCTTTAATTGCATCTAGGAACGGTTTCACAGGCTTAATGTTTAACTTTAATCTAAACAGCGTTTAGCTTGTATCAAAACAGTAACAATGAGAGGTCATCCATTAAAATAATAATAATAATAATAACATTTAGTGTTTGATCCCTCTACAGTGGAACAATAAAATTCCATTTGAGGCAGAAAATGGGAGAGCAGAGCAACAAGTAATGGAGATATAGCCAGAACAAAGTAGAAGTCTGATGCATCTGTTAAATGCTGTCTTTTAAGCAATTCAAATGGCAACAGTGAGATGTCAGAAATGTATTATGTGAAGTACAAAGAGCCTCTCAATAAATATTAAAATCCAGACTGAATTAATATGCCTGAAGTTATAGCTTCATTAATAACTCTGTATTACAAATGTGTGGCTTGAAATGGTTGATATTGTTCAGAATTCATTATTAACCCCATCATTCAATTACTTGCTCTAAATTAATGCTGTTCAAAGCTTCAGTTAGACTTTTGTGATATTGAAAGTTTTACATTAAGGTCTACTTGTGGACTCACCTCCGGAATAGAGGACAGAATAAGCCATTGGTCTAATGTGGTGTGTCTCTTACCTTACAACATACACTTGGGGATGAAGGTGAATTGAAGCAGGAGTCTGATCAGCTGCAGTAACCATTAGGACAACCGAGCCCAGAAACACCTACATTGTTCTGTGGTTGCTTTATAAGACATGCAGCAAAAAACAAAAAACAAAAAACCAGGCAGTGATTGACTGTAATGGCAGAAGTAACTGTGACTATTACTGTTCAAGCACATTCTCATTATTAGGAAGAGACAGGGAAGTAACAACATGTCCTTTCTTTCACAGTTCCATATGTCCAATGGTTATTTGAACAACCCTTAACTTGTGTATGTTCAAAATTCAATTATTACAAGAACCAAACTTTTACGGCATGTGCAAAATCTTCTACCTATGCTTAATACAGACGGAGGGTGATGTGATCATGCTTTGCAATCTATTTGCCAACCAACCGTATGTTATCTGAAGTCACTATTCTTACTCCACTATTTCCAGTTCTCCTAGCAACAATCTGGCAAACTTATTTTCAAGCTTTATATGAAAGTGAGATTTACACAATGCTGAGATTGATCTAGGGGAAGAGCCTCTGTTGTCCAGTTTCAGCTGTTGAAATGCATACAGTAATTAGACAGTTAAAACTTCCAAACAGCCCCAGCTGTTTAAATTTAAATCCACCTGAACTGATAGGAACTCTTCCTGCATGGTGGGTTCCAGGGTAGGTGTCCCATTTTACTTTCATCAATAATACAGCTTCCACCCTAGAGCCTGGAGCACAGCCATAAATTATTCCTATTTGGAAAAAGAAAAAGAAAGAGAATTCCGCCAATTATTGGCAACTGAGTTTGCTCAGCATAATTAGTAAGATCTATGCTTTATTGGAAGTCGCTGGACTGGCAGAAGAAAACCTTCAAGCAGAAGAAGAGGCAGGCTGCTTTGTGCTAGATGAAGGTTTAGTATTCTCCAATTTAGTTGAAAAAATATACACAGTCATCTCATTCAAATCACTCCTTTTTGCCTTGTTTGTAGCTTTCAAGCAGGCAATTCTTTAGGAGAAACTAAAAGCATTTACATGCACTTCACAAGAACCCCAGTTTGAGTGTGAGATGCACTGTAGCCAAGCATCTTTCAAATTTGATGCCAACAGGAGTGTATTTTGGCCTCCTACTTTTCATTACTACAATAATGTGATAATAGATGCCTTAAGCAAGAAAGACTCCCTGGCTAATAGATTTATAACTCTAGTAGTTTACATGGACAATACTGTCTTACTATCATAGGCTCTGATAGGTCTTAGAAGAAGTGGAAACACTGGCCCAGAAACACTAATGATAGATTAACTATTATTTATTTAATCTATTTATCTGCTTTTAAAATAATAACAGAAAAAGAAAAAGGAACAAAACACAAAGATAATTATGATTATAATGCAAATGCAGACATTCTCAAATGTGCTTTAAACTGCTTTAAAAATGAAAAAGTACAATAAGAAAAATAAGAAAAAGAAATAAAATATAATATCTTGTTATAACAGTTAAAATTATCTACTGTATATACCAATGTAATGTAGATATTATTCAAATACATATATATTTATTTCTGATACTGTTATACCACTATCATTCTTTTTTAATGTATTTTGTATAAATAAATTCCATATATCATTATACTTGCCCATACAAAATCTATGCCTATAGGCTATCTGCCCACAGGAGATAAGATTTTCAAGTCACTGAGCAAATAGGACTATACATTTATCTTTCCAATACTGCAGTATCAATCTTTTGTCCACAGTAAGGGCACAGAGAATCCATTTACGTTGTCCAGTTGTCATACAGTATGTCATGTAATATGTATATAATTCAAGAGAATATTATCCTGTGGAAATTGTAGGTGTTGTCACACAATCATATTTATATAGTTCACTACTTTCTCTCAAAATGTAGTAAGTATATGACATTGTACAAACATATATTTTAAAGGAACATACCTTAATTACATCTCCAATAAAATGCTGTCTTAGACACTTCTTTTCTATATAAATGTACTGGAGTCCGACAGAGTGTCTGTATTATTTTTGTTGCATATCTCCATTGACATTCTTGCTACAGAAGTTAAGACATTCTACCATTGTCTTGGCATACATTCTTCTATGGAATGTGGCTAAATCTAGATGTCAAATACTGGAAACTGGACAGAGTTAAAACTGGCTTCTTGAGAAGTTATTTCAGGTAGCATAATGTATTACTAATGCTGCTTTACATTTTGAGCTAAGTTTGTAGCAATCAAAACAAGAGTACGCTATGTGCATTTAGATATTGACCGAAAGCTCTCTTTAAATCCCAAGATTTGGTACATGTTATCTTATCAAATACTTGGAAACTCTCAAAAATGACAAATTGAATACATTATACTTCTCCAGTGAGATGCTGATAGATCTGGGACAAATTCAGGCAATAGAATTACAAACAAAATATACCAAGATATCACTTAGAAGTCAATTGAAGCATAAGAGATTTCATATTAAACTAGCATTATATTTGCCCTTTAGACTTTTACTGTTTATTTATTTTTTAACCATCAGCAATGTTGGAAAGTAAATATTGCAAAATCCTCTATACAGAAATACTTTGTTGTTACAAAGATGGGAGTATCAAATCATGGGATGATATCCTTCTCTAATGCAATTAGAGTGCAGTGAATTAGTTACTAACACCTTATTCCATTTTTAGGCCATACAGAAGAATTGTATATATAGCTTCTTTTGGCAATTAAACTGCCAAAATTTTGTTGCTGTAAACCACCCAGAGTCACTTAGGTGAGGTGGATTTAACAAACAAACAAACAATAAATAAATAAATATTCCAAGATAACTCTGGCTATTATAGAGTGGGCATGAGTAGCCTGTATAATTTGGTCTACTTGCTGTTCCTCCCTCCCTTCCTATTTTTCTGGGTCAGAACCCGCAATAAAGTTTGACTGACTGAAGTTGGAATGAAAATAGCTTCTATAAAGGTCACAACCTTCTCACTGCTGTTGGTCTTCAAAAATTACATGTTCTGCTGTTTAAATATCAGTGACTGATATGAGGAGAAAGAGTTAAGGTTAGGGTGAAGGTTAGAAAACAGAGTCTATATTATGAGAAAATTATTTTATTATTTTCTCCCTCCTAACACAAAATCTCACCCTATATTTTCTTATGCTATTTATCTCCCAGGGATTTAATGTTTCTAACCTTGTGTTTTCTATTTAGCAGTATGTTTTCTGATCTTACATTGCCACAGCAAAAGTTCTGGAAATAGCCTCCTTTACATTTCTAAACTATGCATTAATCAAGAATTGGAATGTAAATCTAGGAATCTATAATAATGACAATCTTTTGCTGCAAACACCTATTCACCACATTATTCTTTTTTTTAAAAAACAAGAGCTTATAAAGCTTATTTTTCTCTTTTTATCCCTGCAAATACATACAATTATCAAATGCATACATGGAAATAGCATTCTTAAAAGTGTTATAGAATCTGCTACAACTGAATGATCTTAACTCAATTATTTAAGACAAACTGTTTATTTTCTTCTTTATCTATGTGCTATGTGTCTCAGTTTAGCCACAAGTACTATATAAATATTATGGACATCATAATAGCGTAGTAGCCCGTGACCAATCCTTTTCTAAGAAAGAACTCTTCAGAACTGGAAATATGATATTGATTGTGGATTGTTCAAAATATTACTTACAGAAATCAAAACTTTCTCATTTCTCATAGTGGGAATGGGAATATAGCTTTCATTTGATACCTCTTGTTTGAATTCAAGCAGGGTAGGGATAGCAAAGGATAGATCAGATGGGCTGTGAATTTGTAGTGACAAAGCAAGGCCAGGTGTGCAGTGCACAAGTTATCCCTCATTCATCATTAAGATACTTTACATAAATATATATAAATATAAATATAATATAAATACTTTACATAAATGACCTTTGCGATCATATTATAAGCAACTGCGTTCTCTTCGCTGTTGATGTAAAACTATTCAACACCACCGACAATGCTACTGCACTACAAAAAGACCTTGACTATGTGTCAGAATGGTCAAACAATTGGCAACTCCAAATCTCAACCAACAAATGCTCTGTTTTACACATTGGCAAAAAAAATCAGAACACAAAATACAAGCTGGGCGGATACGACCTCGTAGACGACCCTCACTCTGTCAAGGATCTTGGAGTACTCATCTCTAATGATCTAAGTGCCAGAGCTCACTGTAACAACATTGTCAAAAAGGCATTAATTCTTCTCTGGTAATACTGTACTGCTAACTAGAGCATACAAAACATTTGCTAGACCAATTCTCGAATACAGCTCATCTGTCTGGAACCCACACTGCATATCGGACATTAATACAATTGAGCGAGTCCAGAGATATTTCATATGAAGAGTCCTCCACTCCTCTGCTTGCAACAGAATACCTTATGCCACCAGGCTTGAAATTTTGGGCTTAGATAACTTAGAACTATGCCGCCTTAGGTCTGATCTAAGTGTAGTTCACAAAATTATCTGCTACAATGTCCTACCTGTCAATGACTACTTCAGCTTCAACCGCAACAACACACGAGCACACAATAGATACAAACTTAAGGTAAACCGCTCCAGACTCGATTGCAGAAAATACAACTTCAGCAACAGAGTCGTCAATGCCTGGAATACATTACCTGACTCTGTGGTTTCATCCCCAAATCCCCATACCTTTAACCTTAGACTGTCTACTGTTGACCTCACCCCATTCTTAAGAGGTCTGTAAGGGGCATACATAAGCACACCAAAGTGCCTACCGTCCCTATCCTACTGTCCCCCATTTATTTGTATCCATTTCCTGTACTTATATATAAACTAATAAATAATAAAAAAAAAAAAAAAAAAGAACAGATTAAGAAGACTTCATAGAATCATAAAATTGACGGAGCTTGGAGGTCTTTTAGTCCAATCCCTGTTGAACTTTTACCTCAATGAATCCTAGTCCATTCTGCTTCCTGTATCAGGAGTTCCAAGTCTTTGGGGTGAAACATTTTGGGATTTACCAAATACTGCTAAATATTGCTAAAATTCCATCAGTCTCCATCTAGGCCCAAAACTACCTGTCAAGTGTACATATCTCCCCAGAAATGGGAACAAAGTTTTTCTCAAAATATTTTTGTATATTGCTATTTCTGATACAATTTTTTTTTTTTGCCCTGTCATCCTTTTGCAAATCAGTTGGCCAACTTTCCTAAAGCACAGGGCACTGCTGACAAATTATGGAATATATTGCTGAAGATGAATAGATGTATCTTTGATTCTGTGAGTGTTGTTGTAGGATACTGTAATGTTGCTACAAAGGTAATTATGGGAAAACAGGTTTCCAAGTCTGTTTCAGAATTTGTTTCTATATATGTAAAAGTATACTGTTGTTGTTCAGTAAATGTTTCAGACTGTCTAGGGGTTTATAAGCAGCTCCAGTGGTAAAACTGTAGTAGTGGGAATTAATTATAGGTAATATTACTGATGATAAATATTTTTAATCTGTAAGTGAAAAATCTTATACTAGTTTTTTTTCTATGTCTATTTTATATTCTAGCTACCAGTTTGGCCTTTTTTGATCAATTTAAATTTCACTATTTTTATCACTTGTGAATAATAATTAAAATAAATTATTTTTAAAAAACCTCCCCAGAAACAAAGAGTAGAATTTTAAAAGAAATTCACTAAAATAAAAATTTACTCCTTCATAAAAGTCTTGATTCAGAACATAGGTAAATTATAAATTAAATTATCCTTTTAATGACCCCATACTCCCTTGCGGGGTGGAATCTGGGCAATTGAATGGAGTTGAGTGTTTACTGGCCGGATGCCCTTCCTGTCACCAATGCAGAGTTATATTCAGCAGATATATTCTCATCGTGCCCAGAGAGAGAAATGTCTGCCTCTATGTAGGATCGAACTCACAGCCTCTTGATTGTGAGGCGAGAGCTCCACCTCTAGGCCACTGCACCACTCATTGATAAGGATAACATATGCTTGAAAAATATTATAAATTTCAGGCCAACAATTTCTAACACTCCCTAAATTGCTTTACTGGTCTGGGAAAGTTCCTAAAGCTTAGTTGCAGAAGATATGACCTGCCTACAAATTGTTTGACTTTGCATTCTCATAATAGCTTCAATTCATTGATTTAATAGCAGGGCTGGGAAAGGCTTTGCCTGAAGAAGTCGAGAGTAGATGATTCTATACTACATAAGCCAAAGGCTGATCTGAGATTTTCTAATGATTATCTCTATGATGTGCAACTTGCAGTAATCATGCTTTTACTGCTTTGCAAAGTATTTATTTATTAGACTTACTGTATAAAGCTTCCCAACTTAAACAATGTGACCTGAGAAGGAAATAAGTATTACAGCTGACAGAAAAATCCAGGGCTTGGAGGATTACTCTTATATTTTAAACTGTATATCTCTTCCAGTTCTGTTTAACTTTTCACATGCTTTGTGTGTCTACACCAGCACAAAGCTCTCTACAGAGAGGCTTCTGGAATTTCCTAGGTTTCACCTAGGAAAAGTTGATTTCAGGGATGTTGCAATGGTCATAATTGTGAAAAACGATCATAAGTCCCTTTTTTTTTCAGCACTGTTGTAACTTCGAACAGTTTACTCATTTGTAAGTCGAGGACTACCTATACAATCCCTGACTGGTCTAATAAATATTTCTTCACACTCAAAAAAAAAAAAATGTTGGACATAAAATGTGCCCTATCAAAGCATGTAGTAGAAGGAAGCTGATTTTTGAGACTATTCCTGGTTTGGTAATTTGATAAAAGGCCAATTAGGAACTGCTGAAGTCTCTAGATTTAGTATCTTTTCTCTGAGAAAAGCTGCAGAGCCTTCAGCCAGCTCTGTCCTACTTGTTCTCAACTTAATGACTTCCTCCTCTTCCAAGGCGTGTGCTTGCTCAGCTAACACTAGCATTATTATAATACTGTTCAGGTAATTGCAACTTAATCCTTCCAAAATCATATTTATAATATGTATGAACACATTGATTTCTATTAATGAGTGGATAATTTCATGCTGTCATATGAAACCTTTGCTCCATGTGAGGTTAATAGAGTGGGAATTATAACAAGTCCATAGGTAGGAACTGAAGGATCAACATGCCAAGTTCAGTTTCTTTTTCTTATTAAAGTTGGCTGGGAAAGCCTCTTGCCCATGAAATACCTGCTCTTCTGAGCAATTCGTATTCAGAAGAAGTTGGCATTTAACATTTGGAGAAAAGTTTAAACTTCTGAATGTTGTGAACAAGGGGGGGGGGATGTTTTCATTAAACCTTGAAATGCTGCTTGTTTTTCTTCATTAAAAATACTTTCAACTCCACAGATGCTTCTCTGTGGAGCCAGCATAATGGATGAATAAATGCCAAAGCATGCACCCCTGATTCTGGCAAGCAGTGCTTATCATATATCACACTCATTCTCTGCTGCAATTTCAGATAGCAAATGGCAGATCTCTGAAGGGTTTCCCCTATGGATCAGCTAGCAGGAGACTCCTTGATCATATAGCAATCTGATCTGACCAGATGGCATTGAATCCCAGGATCTACAGTGAAAGGAAGCGTTCATAAATCTCCTTCTTGTCTTCCTCATTTCAAAGATATGCTGCTCTACTCTGGATTTAGCAAAGCTGGAATCTTTGTTGTTCCCAAATATCTGAAAGAATGGAGTGACTAATGTGACTAGCAACATTTGCAATGTTTTCTTCCCGTGTGTACTTGAAGAGAATGTTCTAATAAAGTCTGTAAAATGTGTCATTAATCAAGAAACGGGCCAGCATCTCTACTTAGGTTATAAAAATATAAGCATCTGGCATTTTAATATATTGCACTTAATGGCACCATCTATTAATTTCTTGCAGTTAGTTATGGCTTTTAAATGGACCATAGTAATTGTTTTAAGGGTGATATGAAAGGTTTAATATAAAGCATCCATCCCCAACATAGGAACCTTTACTTGGGATAGGTTGGGTCTCTAATCTTTCAGTTTGGAAAAGTATGTTCTCAGAATGAATTACTTAGATATATCAAAATTGGCAATTTTAAAAATCAGTTTTACTGTACATTTGTTATATCATAGAAATTGAAATGTGCTTATAAATGAAGAAAATGAGCTAGCTAAAAAAATATAAATCCAAGTCTGTTCTTTTACCTCATTGACCGCCATGATTTTCTATATTGAACTGTTCAAGAAGAATTATTTTTAGCATTAAGGAACAAATAGCATTTATTTCTTTGTTAATTTTTTCAAAATCCTGCCTTTATTTCTGCAATGTACAGAATTTTGTTATGTTAACAACGGAAGGATTGGTTAACTAATGGCTAAAGAAAATTATACACCTGAGAATATATTTTAACTGATGATAATATCCAGAGGGATTTTCCCCTATAGTTCTCTTCAGGACCCAATTTAAAATTTCAGAGCTTGAAATGCATAGGAGACTGTATTTGATGGGGGCTGATGATGTCGATACTTTTCGCAATGTCCCTTCCATTTCTGATCTTGGGATCTTCACTGCAAAGATCTGAAGAAAACTTTAAATATTCTTGGAAGCTTGTCATCAGCTGAAAACTCAGATATTAGAGGGCCATGCAGTGGTGTGTGGTAAATGTTTACAAACTGTCTCTGCTGGCTGCCAAACAGCTGATTGGCATGCTAGGTACATTGATTCAGCTCTGCTCTCAACCAGCTCACAAAATTTCTGAAAATTTAACAATCAGCTCTTGCTAGCCAGTACAAGCTGGCTCCAGCACACCATTGACTATCTGTCTCAATAATGCTTTTGAGAAGGCTCATCTGAACTCAAGTCAATGTTTTGAGGCAGATGCTAAATAACCTAGTTATGGAACAGAGCAAGGATTTATACTCTTCCACCATCTTTGATTTTACAGTGCAATCGAACTTAACCATTTAGTTGAAAAAACTGTTTTTCATGTGGTTGTATAATATTTGTCCACAGGCTTCGAATCATTTTCTGTGTATTGGAGCTTAGTAATGTATTTCTGTGACACAGCTGTAAGTCAGAGGTGGAACTCAGCCATTATTGTAGCCTAAGCTCTATCAGGCTTTATAGTTTAAATAAAACTGTTCACTCTCAAATTCTTAAAAAATATATATTATAGCTTACACATTGAAACTCATCACTGAAGGATTCCAATCAAAACTTTCCCAAAGGCCAACAATATCTTAAAAATGAAAAGGTTCAGAACAAAATATGGAACACCAGAGAAGAAATCACAAATAATCCTACACATCATTTATATACTTCTCTGCGTTGCTTCTTTAGTCTGTACAAATGACATCAAGTGCACCATGGACACCAAAAGATGGGTCACTTTTAATTTAGTATATTTTAGTATTTAAGATAATATTAGTTATGATTCTCTTTTCTTATTCATTTATTCCCTTTTGATGCTATCCAACTTCAACCAACTCCGTAACTTCAATCTAATTCTTTATTAATCCAGGAAGACTGTATTCTGTTGTACAGTTTCCTAAAATGAATTATTTGTGATTTCTTCTCTGGTGTTCCATATTTTGTTCTGAACCTTTTCATTTTTTAAGATATTGTTGGCCTTTGGGAAAGTTTTGATTGGAATCCTTCGGTGATGAGTTTCAATGTGTTGCAATATTTCTTAAGAACCCCAGGTGAGATTTTAAAATGTTCCATATGTTTCCTGTAGAGTTTTAATCTTTCTTTTCTCTTTCCTGCAATGACTCTTGAATGTTTTGCTGAGATTTCTGCTCTGCATTTATTCATATAACAAGCAATTGTAGAAATTAAATGAAAAAAAACCAAACCCAAATCTATTCCTTCATGGACTTTGGAAAAGCTGCAATATTTTTGTTAAAATTAGATCCTGTAATCAGTGTGAGTTAAATGCCATTAGCACACTCCACTTTTTGCTGTCCACAGACTGACCAGTTACACAGATCATTAGAAATCTTAATTAAGAAGCATTCACTGGAATATGAAGTTATCCTACATGAACGGAATGAAAATTTGAACTTAAAACTTTAAAAATAATTTCTAACTCAAATTAGCTTTTTATTGTCCCCAAACATCAGTTATATTTGTCCTGTAAGTGCTAAAACTTGCTTTATAAATCTTTCTTGAAAAGATTCTTTACGTACAGTAAATTGGACTATTGCTTGTCTTGCAAGGTCTCACACTGTTAGGATGACTTTCTTCAGCTTCCTACATTGCCAAATTTCTTTCCTTATTTCTTTTTCTTTAGCCTTGAGACTTCCTAGTAGATATGCCAGAGGTTCAACCATACAAGGCAAGTGTCTCACAGGAGCCAGATGAAGAGTGTCTGTCCCATAAATAATATGGTGAGATGTAATTTACAGAAATCCATACTGGATTGGTTTTCTTCCAGGACAACAAGGGTTAAGTGATGGTTAAGTGATTACTCAGCCAACAGTCACGAATCCTGTAGCTTATTTGTCACCAATGTCCAGAAACAAGACAAATGAGCTACAGGATTCGTGACTGATGGCTGAATAATCAGACCCAGCAGCTGCAGGACTACTGGAAAAAAAAAGTTTCCTTACCCAACACAAGTATACAAAGATTGAAAACAAGGAAATAATGATATATTACTACAAATCAAATCTACTAAAAAGAAGTCTGAAAAAAATGAACAAGTTCCTAAAAGAACAACATTCAGAAACAGAAATAACAGAATAGAGACTAGCAGATTAACGTTGATTTATAATACAAGATAAAGAATTCACAGAAGCAGAATTGGAAGATCTACTCAGGGCAAAGAAACCAAAACCTTCCTAGAAGTAGCATAGACTTTAGAGGGAAACCCGGTGAAGTCAGAAGTAGAGGAAGGCAACATAGCTATTGAACTGCTTACATTTGCAAATCAGGCACCCTCTTTTCTATGTTCTCCTTAGAAAGAACAAAACCCTCTAAAAAATAACAATTAAAAGAAATATAATAACTGGACATCTATAATGACACAAAAACAACAGAATAAGATTGTCTATATTGAAGTTTGTTCCAAAGAAATAGCTAGCACAAATATTAAAAGATGCCAATATTTTAATATCAAATATAAGCTTCAGCTCACCAGGAGAAACTAATCAAGTAATGTGCAGGACAGTTGCAGTTATATCTGTATACCTGGGATGCATAATCAACAAACACACAACTACACAAAACAAAGCCAAACAGTACACCACCAAAATGGAGGATCAGGCTGTGAAATAAGATCAGCAACCCAAGATCAGATGCAAGCAAGCTAGAACAGATGAAAGAAAAGAAGCTGGAAAACAAGACCAAAGAATATTCAATAAAAAAACACTGCATCTTGGAACATCTGGAGCATCACTGGCACTGACAAAATCACCATCAGTCAATTTCAAAAAACAGCATTACTTGGAATGGCTTACATCACTTAAAACTATGAAGCAACACCTGCCTATCCCAGGTCCTTGGAAAGGACTCGATAGGTGGATAAAAATGTCAAATCCAGTCTAAACATCTGGTTGACTATGCAACCAACTATAATAATATACTATATTTATATTCATCTCATTTTGATTGTCAGCCTTTAATTTTGTTCATTAATTTCACTTGCTAAGTTCCTTTTTAGAAACTCCATTCACTTGATAATGATCACAATGATAATATTAATTAGGTCTGTCATCTCAAATGATAGGGCCTTCTTGGTTACTGGCCACATAATTATAGGCTCTTGGCTGAAGTGTTTGGAAGATCCCCCATTCCTCTTTACAATTAAATATGAGATAGAGGGGAATAAGCAGCATCTTAATAGCCTGTATATTAGGATGAGCGTCAGTTAATCCAAATCATGAAGTTTGGTCAGGAACAAAGCTAAATGTATTTATTATCTTCTAACACCCTGCCTTAGAGAACATTGAGTGCTTTGCTTCCAATATTCGTGATCCATTTGTGTCTGTTTGGATTGCTCTGAAATCTACTAATAAATAATAAAGATGCTGATTTTTCCAGCTAAATTTCTAGGGATGTTAATTGCAAACATTTTGCTGATCTCAGTGTAGTCACTGCAGAAACAAACCCATACTCATAATATCCAGCAGCCTTTCTCCCTTCTTGTCACTTAATGGTTGAATTGTTTTACAGGAATGCAACATAGAATGATTTTCAACCTGGTCTTGAAGTGCTATCCAATATTAATTTATAGCTGGTATCAAGGTTCATGCCTCTGATGACCACTTTGTGTTAGTCTGCTTTCTTCTTGTCCTTGGACAGCAGAGGTGATTAGCAAGCATGTAGCGGAGCACATAACACCAGACATGTCACTGGAAGGAAAAATCACAAAACTGTGTCTCACTTATTTTGCCCATGTTATGTGGGGGAATTCACTGGAGAAAGCAATTATGTTAGAATGAGTTAGCAGTAAAAGGACATCAAAGCTGACACAAGCCAGAGCATAGAAAAACTCAAAGAAATAGTGCAAGATGGGAAGATGTTGAGACCTGGCCTATAGAATCATCAAGAGTCTGACACAACTGAATGGACTCTTCTTCTTCTTCTTCTTCTTCTTCTTCTTCTTCTTCTTCTTCTTCTTCTTCTTCTTCTTCTTCTTCTTCTTCTTCTTCTTCTTCT
>QLTV01003960.1:58387-76939 GCA_003457575.1 Thermophis baileyi
ACTGAATGCAGTATTCCAAGTGTGGCCTTACCAAGGCATTATAAAGTGGTATTAACACTTCACGTGATCTTGATTCTATCCCTCTGTTTATGCAGCCTAGAACTGTGTTGGCTTTTTTGGCAGCTGCTGCACACTGCTGGCTCATATTTAAATGGTTGTCCACTAGGACTCCAAGATCCCTCTCACAGTTACTACCGTTGAGCAAGGTACCACATATACTGTACCTGTGCATTTTGTTTTTCTTGCCTAAATGTAGAACCTTACTTTTTTCACCATTGAATTTCATTTTGTTAGATAGCGCCCAATGTTGAAATCTCTCAAGATCCTTCTGTATCTTGACCCTATATTCTGGAATGTTGGCTATTCCTGCCAGCTTGGTGTCATCTGCAAATTTGATGAGTTCCCCATCTATCCCCTCGTCCAAGTCATTGATGAAGATGTTGAAGAGTACTGGGCCTAAAACAGAGCCTTGGGGTACTCCATTGCATACTTCCCTCCATGTAGATGCAGT
The DNA here is from genome assembly GCA_003457575.1 of Thermophis baileyi. Lineage (NCBI taxonomy): Eukaryota > Metazoa > Chordata > Lepidosauria > Squamata > Dipsadidae > Thermophis > Thermophis baileyi. The sequence continues at coordinate 58,899 of QLTV01003960.1, forward strand.
TCCATTGAGCACTACATGTTGAGTGCGGTTGGTCAGCCAGTTTCGAATCCATCTGGTGGTGTTGCTGTCTAACCCACATTTTTCTACTTTATCTAGTAGTAGGTTATGGTCTACTTTATCAAATGCCTTACTGAAGTCCAAGTAAAGTATATCGACAGTATTCCTCTGGTCCACTAACTTTGTCACTTTGTCAAAGAATGCAATAAGAGTAGTCTGGCATGATCTGTTTTTGACAAACCCAGGTTGGCTTTTGGTTATTACTTTGTTTGCTTCTAGGTGTTTGCTGATTCGTTGCTGTATTATCTTTTCCAGAATCTTCCTTGGTATTGAGGTCAGGCTGATAGGTCTGTAGTTTCCTGGATCTATTTTTTTCCTTTTTTGAAGATGGGAACTACATTAGCTCTTTTCCAGTCCTCTGGCAGTTCCCCGGTGCTCCAGGATCTTTGAAAGATATAGTTCAGTGGTTCTGAGATCTCGTCTGCCAGTTCCTTCAGAACCTTGGGGTGTAATCCATCCGGTCCTGGTGATTTGAAGGAGTTACAGAAATTCCAAAAACTCCATTTGAACTTGCAAGTCCAGAAGAACCAGAAAAACTGAATTTTCTTTCTTAGGCTGTCAATCAGAGCCTCCTGAAAATCTGCTTTGAATACCACAATAGTCAAGAGAAACATCAACTGCTTTTTGTGCGATATAAAGACAAAAGTCAAGCATGGAATAGAGTAACTATACAGGTTGTCATCAGTTAATGACTGGTTGCTTAATGGCTGTTTGAAGTTTCCCCAGCCTATATATCCCAACATATATTCTCCAAAAATTTGGAGTTAGAAATGCCAGAATTCTTACTATACAAGAATGGCCGAAGATTAGGAAGACTGTTTCCCGTAGTTGTTAAAATGACTGCTTCAGTCTGAGACATCCTATGTGAGCAGGCTGGTCTTTCTCTTGCCTTGTAGAATCAGAATCAGAATAGAGCTGGAAGGGACCTTGGAGATCTTCTAGTCCAGTGCCCTGTTCAAGCCTATACTATTTCAGACAAGTGACTGTCCAGTCTCTTCTTAAAAACCTTAAAAAGTGATGAAGCACCACCAATTTCTGAAAGCAAGCTGTTGCCTTCAGTTAATTGTCCTCACTGTTAGGAAGTTTATCCTTAATTCTAGGTTGCTTCTCTCCTTGATTAGTTTCCATCCATTGTTTCTTGTTCTGTCCTCTGGTGCTTTGGAAAATAAATTGACCCCCTCTTCTTTGTGGCAGCCCCTCAAATACTGGAATACCCCCCTAGTCCTTCTTTTTTCTAGACTTGCCAAACCCAAATCCTGCAACTATTCTTCATATGTTTTTGTCTCCAGGCCTTTAATCAGAGGTGGGTTCCTCCCAGTTTGCACCGGTTCTATAGATGTCACGGAGCCAGTTCTGTCAGTGCTGGTCTGTGGATGCCACCATCTTTTTTTTGGAATTTTTTTTTTTGAAAAAAAATTTGGGGGGGAATTTTTTGCTGGTTTTTGCTTCTGCGCATGCGCAGAAGCCGAGTTTTCAGCACTGTGCATGCGCCGCCATCTTGTTTTGGGCTCTTTTTTTGGGAATTTTTTGCTTGTTTTGCTTCTGCGCATGCACAGAAGCTGAGTTTTTGGCACTGCGCATGCGCGGCCATGTGTGCAAAGTGCACACGCATCCGTGCGGTGTGGCCACATGGCGTGCAATGCGCGCGCAGCCACGCAGCACGGGAGGAAGTGAACTGGCAGCGAGGTAAGTTAGAACCCACCCCTGCCTTTAATCATCCCAGTTGCTCTTCTCTGCACTTTTTCCAAAGTCTCAACATATTTTTTGTAATGTGGTGACCAAAACTGGATGCAGTATTCCAGGTGTGGCCTTATTAAGGCTTTATAAAGTGGTACTAATACTTCATGTGATTTTGATTCTATGCCTCTGTTTATACAACCAAGGATTGTTTTAGCCTTTTTGGCTGCTGCCACATACTACTAACTCATGTTTAAGTGATTATGCACTAGGACTCCAAGGTCCCTCTCACAATTATTGTTTTTGAGCCAGGTTTCGCCTAATCTATTCTTGTACTTTGGTTTTTCCTGCCCAGGTGTAAAACCTCGCTTTTCTCCACATTACATTTCATTTTGTTGGATAGGGCCCATTGTTCAAGTCTGTCAAGATCTTTTTGGATCCTGAGCTTGTCCTCTGGGGTGTTGGCTATTCCTGCCAGCTGAGTGTCATCTGAAAATTTGATGAGTTTCCCTTCTAGTCCCTCATCTAAGTCATTTATGAAGATATTGAAGAGTACTGGCCCTAAGTCAGAACCTTGTGGTACTCCACTTCATACTTCCTTTCATGTAGATGTAGTACTGTTAAGGACTACTCGTTTAGTATGGTTTGTCAGCCAGTTACAAATCCATCTGGTGGTGATGCTGTCTACCCCACATTTTTCTAGCTTACCAAGAAGTAGGTTGTAGTCTACTTTGTCAAGTGCCTTGTTGAAGTCTAAGTATAGTATGTCCACAGCATTTCAGTGGTCCAATTCTAAATTTCTCCTGAGGCTGCTAGAGAGAGCAGACATGCAGAAATGGGGCTCTCCTGAATAATCTAATTAAAAAAAAAATCCAAACATGCACAGAATTGCAACCACAGGGAAAAAAGCGAATAGAGGAAAAGGATTGGAGAGAAGAGAAATCTCGGAAATAAAACGTAAATAAATAAATAGATTACAAGGATTAACCAGATGAGTGAAAATTCTTTTGTAATCAAGAACTTTTCCTATCCTTTTCTTTCCACTTCCATGAATTTTAAGATCACGTGTAATATTACTCTTTTTAGCAAAATTGGCACATCTGTGACATTATCTAACTTTTGAGTTGCAAGTATCCTCTTAAGATTCCCTAGACCAGGGGTGTCAAACTGGCAGCCTGCGGGCCAGATGCGTCACATGCAGGCCAAGCCCACCACAGGTCCGCAAAGGGGAAAAACGTCATGATACATCATGTGATGGCAATGTGACACAGTGAGTTTGACACCTGTGCCCTAGACTACTTGCTATTTGATTTGGGGTTTTTTCTTTTCTTTTCTTTTCTTTTCTTCTTTTCTTTTCTTTTCTTTTCTTCTTTTCTTTTCTTTCTTTTTACAAAGGCTACCAGTCTGGTATTAGTGGGTAAATATGATGACGTAAAGTGTGACAAAGATGTTTATATACCATATCTTTTAAAAAGTGCATGAATTTAGCCTTCTGGCATTACATTGGAAATGTAAATAGCAGATGTTTGAGTCACTGTGACAATGACATAAGCCTCTGATATTTTCTATAATCTTAGTCTCTAGGCAATAGGCTTTGGATGTGTTACTTTATACTCTTTTATGATATTAAACATGAATAAACATGGAACAGTGAAAACTTTAAGTATCTACAGAAGGGGAAGCAATCTGGTAATTTCCAGAAGAATTGGACTTCAGTTCCTATCAGCATCAACTAACAAGGTCAATTGTGAAGGACTTGTCTTACCGTCTGCCATGAGTGTTCTTCTTTGGTTTCTGGAGTAGTAGTTAAATTTACAAATATAGGCTGTTTACTTTCAAGATGGCAACTCTATTTTTTAAAGATGTAAATGGAGCAAGCTACAAACTTTTTTCAGCAATCACAAAATATCAAACTGACCCAAATTATGATCTGAAAAGTTATTCTACCTTAAAACTTTCCTACTAGGAATGGTCCTGGATACCATCCATATCCTCTCTTACGTATTAGTTCTTATGTATTAGCTGCTGTATTAACACAGTCAGGGACATGCATGCAGCATCAAAATGGTGTTTGCAACTGGAGCAAAACCCTATCCCTTTTTAAATGAACACAACACACTTTTAAAATGTAAATTTGTTGATCTCCTGGTTGTGCTTCCCATTTTGACACAGTTAATCCCTTTTGGGGATACCCTGGCAGTTATGATTTCTCTTTTTTTGAGAGTAGAACATCAAAAAATACTATTAAATTAAGAATTTATATATACGTTAATTGAGTTTTACTTTTATACTATCATTATTCTTAAAAAAGCATGCAACATATAAAAATGGAATCACAACTAGAAACACAAATCACATAGCTAGCATCACATTGCACTTGTGTCGGAAGCACTAAGATGCTTCTAGGTTGAAAGGATTAGCTGGTAACATAGCAATAGCAATAGCACTTAGACTTATATACTGCTTCATAGTGCTTTACAGCCCTCTCTAAGCGGTTTACAGAGTTAGCATATTGCCCCCAACAATCTGGGTCCTCATTTTACCCACCTCAGAAGGATGGAAGGCTGAGTCAACATCACCATTGCCAGGGCATATTCATTACCCCAGGACACTGCAACCATCATAAATATGAGTCAGTTGTCAAGCATCTGAATTTTGATCATGTGACCATTGGGAAGCTGCAATAGTAAGTGTAAGTGTAAAAAATAGTCATAAGTCACTTGTTCAGTGTCGTTTGAATGGTCATTAAATGAATTATAAGTCGAAGACTACCTGTATTCAAGACTTTACTTGGCATCAACACGTTTAATAGCTATGGGATTGGTGTCACATATATAATATCCTGTTTAAGACAGCTGCCTTCTGCTCCAATTAGAGCTTCCACACAGTCCTGAGAAGTAGACCCTTATCAAGCGCATTGCAGTAATCCATGCATGGAGTTCAGGGGTGGGTTCTGACTTACCTCGCTGCCGGTTCGCTTCCTCCCGCGCCGTGTGGGTGGTGCGCGCATGCACAGTGCTGAAAATCCAGCTTCTGCGCATGCGCAGAAGCAAAAAACAGCTTCTGCGCATGCGCAGAAGCAAATAATAAGATGGTGGCGCCTATGGCGCCGCCGAGAGAGCTGGTTCGGCCGGCCATTGCTGCCGGTTCGGCGAGCGGGGGGGGGGGAAATTCCCGCTACCGGTTCTAAAGAACCGGTCTGAACTGACAGGAACCCACCTCTGATGGAGTTATGGAACCCACTGAAGAGGTAGAGATAGCTATAGAAACATGGGAGAGAGAGGGAGAGAGAGCCACTGAATTGTAGCATTCTTGCAGAATTATGCAAAAGTGATTCACAGAACAGAATGGTTGTTCATCTTCCTGCAAAACTAGGGCAGGTCTTCTGAGGCAAAAGCAGTCAGCTGCTAGATCTGTGCTCATTGTTTTTTGTCATGTGGATGCCAAGTGTGACAGCGGTGAATGATGACAAGGAGCAATGTAGTCAAATCCCAGGCAATCACTTCCATACTTGAACAGCCAACATTTCTTACTTTTAGAGATGCACTTTGCAGGCCCCGATGTAATTCTAAATATTTTAAATGATTGATTGGAATGGAATGTAGTCCCCTTTTCTTTCTGCTGAAGCAAGTACTTGGTAAGTCAGAGGAATTTTTGATTAAAATGCAAATCAAAGACAAAAGCTTTTATCTGTTATTCCTATTTTAATCCCCTCCTTTCTGTCACACATTGCCATAACACATTTTCATGCTATTGATCATCCTGCCTGAACAGTTTCCCCAATAAAGTGAGGCTCTACCTGCAATTGTAAAGATAATTTAACCAGTAAAGACTCCTATTTTTTTACAAATTAGGTCACTGTAATAGGACTGTAATTACACACAGGGTAACAATATTCATTCTCAGTGCTAAATCCATTTGGGCCTAGCTAATACAGATGAAGATGAATTATGAAAATAAGTCATAACCATGATTAATTCTACTCTGATAGAAGAAGCAAATGTCAGCTGTCGGGTTCATACATAAGAATTTTAATGGAGTGGTTTGGAAGAAAAGAGAAAAACATGTAGCTGCTTTAAATTGTTGTCAAAAAATGGAAAATAAACTTTCCCTCCACATTTCTTTTTGCTTTTTTAAGATGATGATGATGAGGAGGAGGAGGAGGAGGAACACCTGTTGGAAGAAAAAGATGTTAGATTGATATCTTAATATATGCAATGAGAATATGGTGTGTTTCATCAGCCTATGAAGGCCATTCCTTAGATGGGGAATACAATATAGAAATAATCTTCCTACTATAGAGAGCAGGACCCAGAGAAGTTCCTCAACAGTTCTTACTAAAGGAAGGAAGGAAGGAAGGAAGGAAGGAAGGAAGGAAGGAAGGAAGGAAGGAAGGAAGGAAGGAAGGAAGGAAGGAAGGAAGGAAGGATCACCATGGCAGATAGCTGGAAATAAACCATTATTTGAAAGTATATGTCTCATGGAGCACAAATAAAACAGTGGAGACCATCTCATTCTTTATCTGCTGCTCAGCTTCTTGTGACTTTTTATTGCCCTTTCTGGCTGCTTTCACCTTTCCCCTCTTTTTTCTGGGTAAGACATTTTGAAAGGTTAATAGCTGTTTTAATGGACTTGGCTTAATTTTCACATTGGGACATAGCCTTAAATATGCAAACATGTTATGGCCTTTATAAGTTCTCAGCCCAGGGACAATGATTCATAGCTACCACCACAGAATAAAAACACACCAATTTACTTTTTTTAAAAAAAGCAAAAAGGAAAATGTTGGTGCAAACATTTTTTTCCAAGACCTTTGTGGTTGGATTAAATTATAGAAATTAATACCAAATGATTAATGTAATTCTTTTTAGTACTGGGATAAGGCACAATTTATGTATTTCTGGCACATCACACACATACCTCTACACATACATTTAGTATTCCTGATCTAAATTCACAGATAATGCATTTGCAGTGTAAAAAAGGACCGTAACCGATTGTTTTGCCTCTGGAGTTTATAATAAAATTGTTGGTCCATTGAAATTGATCAGTTCCAACAGGACTAGTATCCCAGCATATCAAATTCCTTTGGATGAGAAATGAAACAAAAATCTATTATATCTTTAGACATTTGTACCTATAAGCTTCAATATCATTGAACATTAAAAAAATATCAACAAAAATATCAACAATATCTTGAACTTTGAACAATATCAATAATATCAACAGATATCAACAATATGTGGCTGTGATTAGTTTGCTACAAAGATCAAGTTAAGGATACTTTTCTAAACCATACTGCTTATTCAAGCCTGTTTCTATAACAAATCCTTACTACTTTATTAGTGATATGTTTATTATTTGCAGATTGGTATTTCCAAGAAATTTGTGATTAAACCACTTTGTTGTAGCTAAACAAGCTTGGCTATAGCAAGACTTTCTCAAGAAAGGACTGAAACTGCTTAGAAAACCATATGTTTGCTGGATGCATACATACACTGAGTGTATATTTATTAACAAACCATAATGGCCTGATTCACGTATAATACTAAGCCATCAACCTTGCTTTATAAACCATGATGGTTGAAATCATACCTGCATGTTGAGTCAAATCCAAACTAAATAAATCACAACTTAGTACATTGTTGGTAACCATTTTTCCTTAAAAATTCAAGCATGCAAGATTAGAAGTTAATTTTTCTTATAGAAGCTATTCCCCTTCTAGGTTTTTCATACTTTCCCGAGGACATTTAAGAATACTATGCATTTCTCAGTATGCCTCATCAAGCTGTTTTTAGCTTCCTTGGGGGTTGCTTGAACTTCAGCAAACCTTGAGTCCCTCCTGCTTTTACAGATGATTCCCTCTTATTTCTCAGAGGACATATTTTGATTCAGTCCTGTCTGCCCTCCCCATCTGAGTTTGCTGTTAATAGGAAAATTGATTTTAGTGAAGCTGGATGATACTCTTCATTTGAACATATCTGTGGAATGCTGAAAATGAGCAGCAATATCAAATAATAACCCATATTTTGCAAAATATCAGGTTCCTTTAATCCTTGTATTCAAAATAATATGCACACTTTGTAATACTTGGTTTTTAAAAAGATACAAATGATACACAAAGAAGATTGGATAATTGAGCCAATTCAAACTTTTATTTGAACTTTGTGGATCTTAGAGTAATAGCCTTAAATGTGTCACCTACCTTTGAACTTGCCTGTCTATGCATATGGTTTTCAATCTCTTACATCCACCTTTGCAAAGAAGAGACTCTACTTTGGGGAGACTTCTCTAAAATGTTATACTTGACACATAGTTTTGCAGAAACAAGTTTCAAAGAATCGTATACTTCAAAAATGAATAACATAATTGTACTCCAGGTAGCTATGCAAATAAGGATGTCTCTAACAAGCAACCATTATTCACCATTAGTTTCTTGACTTATGTAGACAACTCAAAAGAATGGCAGTTTTGAAAAGCATGTGACTTTCTAATATCTGTATCAGAAATTATCAAATAGGTACCAGTTGAATAACCATATCTCAAGGCAAATTATTAAAATTTAATAATAAAAGCATTGCTAATGTTACATTTTAACATATCTGTGCCCAGCAGAATTCCTCTTAAAGTAATTAAGTGTGAATATCTTTAATTTTATGTAACTCTTTTGCTAATTGACGATGACTTGGTATTTTTATGAATGAAAATTTAACTCTTATTTTACTCAATTATAAAATAGACATGGATCTTTCAACTTAACATGCTAGCCATAATACTTAGATGTGGGGGAGAGGAACCCATATTTTTTCACTGACAAAGATTTTCCACAAAATCTCCAATGCAATATCAGGGATAAAGATGTTTCTTCCCCCCCCACCTTCAAATTAATGGAGCAACCTTAACTTATCAGAAGATGCACTTTAATTTCCTCTGATGTGTTCATTATGCATCCCTTTGTGCCAGAACTAATTTGCAATAATGTATATTTAATTCTGGAAAGCAAGAACAAATTCTGTTGCCTTCCAGTTATGATTAACCTGTAGAAATGCTGAGACACGCATATATATGGATATGCAAACATGAGCAACCCCTTGAAATGTTCAAAAACCCAAAGTAGCAATCCAATCTGCATTTTTTACTATTAGATGTCAGGCTGGATAGAAAGAATTTAGATGGATTAATCTGTCTTTTGTTTTTAAAAAACACAGAATAAAAATAGTTGAGTTGTTTCAATAGACTGATTAAGCTACCTTGGGCAATAATGTTAAGCAGAAATTTCCCAAATCAGATGAATTTATTTATTCATGCTTTTTAGAACTCTCTCCATATGTCTAATTTACAGAATATGCACTTAAGATTTGGTGTTTTAAATTTTTACTGGGTGTGCATAACACATTTAACTATGTTTTACTTGATTAACAAATCATAATGGTCTTATCCATTCATAATACTCATCCAGAGACCAGGATTTAGACATCACAATTGTGGATTATTACCCAAAACCAACCAAATTATATGAGGACCCAGCCAGTATATATAAATGATCCAATTTAGCTTTAACACTGTGTCTCATTAGGGTTGCTTATATGAGATGTTTAGTGATCTCTTATAAAAGATTTTCTATTCTGATTCTGTTACTTATGCAAAGATCTCTTCCCTAGGCAAGGTTCTAATCCGAGAAATATGGAAGGAAAGAAAAAGAAAAAGTCACCAGCAGCATGGAGGCTGTTTCAATTACTGTTGCTTTGGGTGCACCATTAGAAGACCTGAAATACCCTGAAAATGATTTGATGGCACATCAATCAATCCTGATGGGAATCAAAATCAAAATAAACTCAAGAACTACAGTATTCAATCTACAGTCTAGAGCAGTGATGGTGAACCTTTTTTGGCTCTGGTGCCAAAAGGGTGTGTGTGCATGTGCTAGCGCGCATGCGAGTGCCCACACCCATAATGCAATCCCCTCCCCCCCCTCATGCGCACAACCCCCCCCGCTGCCCCCCCCCCCGTGCATGCGCACAGGCCTCACTGAAGCCTGCCCCCATGCATGCGCGGCAGAGGCCCAAAGACTGGCTGGCGGGAGGTGCGCGTGCATGCGTGGTGGAGCTGAGCTAGGGTGACAGCTCGCGTGCCCACAGAGAGCCCATTGGGCCGTTTTTCACCGTCCCCAGGCTTCAGGAGGCTTTCCTGAAGCCTGGGGAGAGCGAAAACAGCCGAAAAGAAGGCTGAAAATCAGCTGGCCAGCGTGCGCTTGCGCGCTGGAGCTAACATAGGGCAACGCCTCGCGTGCCCTCAGATATGGCTCTGTGTGCCACCTGTGGCACGCGTGCCATAGGTTCGCCATCACTGGTCTAGAGCCACACATGGCCATTCAAATTTTTTTTTTCTGATCTGAGAATGTCTATGGAGATTCTCAGTCATCCAGGTCATAGCTGTCCCAAAGGTGCTTTGCCCCCCCCTCCCAACTGGGCTTTCTGGTTTTTTCTTTGAAGATGTTTCACTTCTCATCCAAGAACCTTCTTCACCTCTGACTGGATAGTGGAGAATGGAAGGATTTATACTCTTTGCAGAAAGCTGGTCATTTGCATTCTTTTAGCGGGTCATTAAGGTCACCTGGAGGTTTATCTGTGTCATCAGGGTCACCTGAGTGGTGCAAATTGATGTGGAGCCTTCTTGGAACTGTTGAAAGGACTGTGTTGTAGATTGGAGATAGATGATGTCGTATCCCTCCCCCTCTGCTGAGAGAGGGCTGTTCAGTTTTGACATAGATGGTCTCTTTGACTCCTCTTTCAAACCAGCGATCCTCTCGGTCCAAAATATGGGCTTTGTTGTCTTCAAAAGAGTGGCCTGTGTCTTTTAAATGCAGATGGACTGCTGAATCTAGTCCTGATGTGTTTGTTCTCTGATCTAAGAACTACACTATCAGGGGTGGGTTCTAACTTACCTCGCTGCCGGTTCGCTTCCTCCTGTGCCACGTGGCTGTGCGCGCACTTTGCATGTGCGTGCGCAAGCACAGTGCAATTTTTTTTAAAAAAAAACAAAAACAACTTGGCTTCTGCGCATGTGCAGAAGAAATAAAAAAAATTCAAAAAAAAATTCAAAAAAAATAAAACCCAGAAAAAAATTAAAAAAAAAAAGATGGCGATGCCTACTGACCAGCACCAACCGAACCAGATCTGTGATGTCACTGTGACATCACCAGCGGGTCGCTACTGGTTTGGGCGAACCGGTCCGAACTGGGAGGAACCCACCTCTGTACACTATGTATTTCTATTATCTACTCCAAGGTCTCAACTGAATTTCATATTTTTTTTATTACAGTATTTTATTAATCCAATTTGCATGGCTGCTTGCTCATCATGTGGCTAACATCCAGTGGAAATCAGCAGCAAGTAATCTAAACAAAGATTAAAATATTCCACTAGGAGGGGGCAGCTCATATATCAACAATAAACACCCCCCCTTAAACTGGGCTCATCTAACATTCTGGCCCAATGTTGGGGGGAAATCAAGTCTTCAAAACCTTACAAAGGCTGCCAGGATTGGGACCATCCAGACCTTGTTTACCTGTGTGGGAGAAGTGCGCTGCATTACAAGGCAGGACCATGACAGAGAAGATACGTCTTGTGGGTTCACTCAGTTGATATTGTTAAATGGAAAGGACCCTTCCCCCCTTGTTGAATTTTATTACCAGAAATAATTGGAAACAGACAGTCCTCAAATAACCTTTGCCCTCTGCCATGAAGGGCTTTACAGGTAATAGTCAACACCTTGATCTGCACTTGGAAGTTCACTGGGAAGTATTAATGTTATATGGGTGTAAACAATAATATGCTTGAGGAAGCAAAAGGAAGAAAAGCCATGATCTTCTAACACTCCAATTTCCTCTTTCCAAAAACAGGCAAAACAAGTTTCAAGGCACGACTTTAGAAATGTAGAACCTGCGTCCTTCCTTCAAGAACCTATTAGTATAAAATTTGGGGAAAGTTGGTTTTGAACATTTTTGTTGTTTTCTTAATTCCTCTTAGGAATTTTTGAACTTCCTAAATAAACTTCTTGTTTGATTTGCTCTGTAATAGACAGGCAGTGAGTTGTTTACTGAAGAATTTCTTTCCATCTTCTTTGGATCTGCCTTCAGCTAAATCTGGAGCTATAGTTTCTTATAAAATCATTAGCATAATTTCAGTGCTGTCCTGATATATTGTACCTGAGATGGAAATTACAAATGCCCTCTCCACTTGCAGTAAAATTTACATAATGATCTAATTAGTGTATATTTGCTTTGAAAATTAGTCAATTTGAACCATTGCCTCAGTTTGCTGATAGCTGCCCTAGTTCTTTTTTTTTCTTAACACGCTGTTCAGATTAAACATTCATTCACAATATGGTCAAGGAATCAGAAATTATGATTTTTTCTTCCATTTATTTGTAATACATGTATAATGTAGTTTGATTCACCTATCAAGAGCATGATATTTTCAATGTGGTTAATATTAACTTTACATATCATGCTAATCTATAATTTGTTTAAGCATGGTATGTTAGCACTTAGCAAACAAAAAACATTCCAAGACCATAAAATATTAGTAAATGTGTCATGAGTTAAAACAGTCCATGTACTGGTTAGCATAGCATTACAAGATTAATAGTTTATTTTTCAGCATTGTAAATCTGCAGTCATGTGTGGGATTAAGCCTTGAACACAATAGGATTTATTTCCAATTGTCAAAATTCAGTTCTGCAGAAGGAAGTGAACTACCGGTATATAGCTAAATTATCCCTATTTCTTTTATTTGTTCATTTTGGAAAACAAGAACAATCTAAACTAGAGAAACTGTGGAGCCTATAAAAATTTGTCAACATCATTTTTAAGTCTTCTGCAATTCTGTTAAATCTATTTTGAATAAAAATTTAGTATTTTTCATGTTTTTCTTCAACATTTTATTTAACATAATCAACATACTGGATAAATTTGGCAACTGCATACTACAGGAGAAGGCAATTTTAAAAAATAGAATTAACTGTAACAACTAAAACCTCACACTAATGTAGTTTAAACATGAATATCTATATTATCTAATAAGATTTTTGTTTAACATTAGACATCAGCTAAATTATATAGTTTGCAATTGATGCTGAATACAATAATACAATTGCCAGCTAAGATCAGTGAAATGGATTCCATATTATTGTGGTTAATGCAAATTTAGTTAAGTCATACACTCAGTAAAATCTAGCTTGTAAAAGCAGCATTGATAATTATTGCCTAGGAGCAGCCGATAATTGGTTTTACTTATTACAGCAAGATATTCACTATCATAAATGAGAAATAATTTAAGAACTCCCAAACACAGAGTCTTGAAATGTAAGTAGGAGGAGCAAGCTGCATTTTCATGAAATCTAAAACCCATATCTAGATGGTAACTTTAATAAGCTAACCTAAATAGCACAAAAGTTTCACATTCTGCAAAATTCTTTAAGGGACAAAAATGGAATGAAAAGAGGCAAGGAAGTCCCATAATTAAGCAAGAAGTTTCAAACAGGTTTTCTAGAATTCAAATAAATTCCAACATGTTGGCTATTGACTGAATGTAGAGAAAAGCTTCATCTATCATGTCTTCCTTGACCTGAACTAAAAGATCTCACTTGCCACTTGCAAAGCAGATATCTTCACCTGGAACCTCCTGCAGTGACTGGCCAAAGCTGGATCCCACAATAGGAAAACAGCTCAGCCTATTTCAGTTTTTGTTGCTATCGTTGTTTCCTCTGGAGAATATGGAACTTGTGAAAGACAGGCCACACATTTAGCAGGAGAGAAATTATGTTTTAGTTTTAGATTCATCCTGATGTATTTTTTTTCTTTAAATGTAATCCTTCGGCAATGTGAAACTTAGTGTGGGGTGTTTGGTGAGGGGTTAGATTTAATGTTCATCTTAAATTCATTTAGGAATATGAGCAGGTGATTTAAGTCCTTAATTCCTCTGCAGCATCCCAATTCCTGCTTTTGCCAAGTGTGTGAACTAAAGGACGGAAAACCATGTTCTCAGTTCTCCTCTCTTTCTGATCAATTACAATGACACAGCCCATTGATCCCCTCCCAGTATTCAAATTTGACAGATTCAGTCTCTATGGTTTTAGAATGCCATAAGTCAATAGAAAAAAGTTTCTTCTTGTCTGGAAAAAAGGGGCAGGCTGGGTCCTCCCTGATGGAAATTGTAGTTTCCCCAGCCATAAGAAGCAATTTCTGCCTGGGAAGTAAATGAGTTACTTTCTGTGCAGGCCCCAAATACTACTGGCCTCTTTTCTGAGCCATAATAGAAGTCTGTGTGGTACACATTTGCCTCTCATTCAAGGATGAAGAAAAGCCCATTAGTGTAGATGTGCCACCTTGGAACTGACTCTGAATTGCAATCTTCCAAGTAGAATTTGAACTTCTTAGCCACCTTCCTCTTCTTTGTTTTTTTTGGGATACATTGTCTAATTATGAAGAAGGAAAAGCTTGCCAATCATTTGTCCAAACATTTTTGGACATCTTCCCCAATCCCCACAATTACTATTGCTTTACTTTTAAAGGAAGGTGTTACAATCGAATATTCAAAACATGTACCACAAAATATATGTCTACCTGGAAGTTTGTCACTTTCTAGAATTTCCAGAAATGAATGAAGATATAATTATTGTGCTGATTGTATTATTGTTGTTGCTGATGATGTTATTTTTGTGAGATTCTTTTAAATCTGGTGCCCCAAAACTTCTGTGTGGGAATTTCATTATTTAGAGGTATGCAAAGATTAGATTCAGCATCTGCCATTGGATAATGTTTGATTAGATTTCTGACTGCAGATCTTGAAGGTGGCTAAAACACACAGTGCTAGATACAGCTACAATTTAATTAGATATAAGGCTACTTCCTACATTGCCATATGTACATTTATATACAATATTTCTTTAAGGTTGATGCAATAACTTTATGCACTCTGAACATTGACTATCCTCAGCCTCAAAAATTGTTCAATTTAGTTTCATCTCTATTCATTACACTTCCAAAAATAATTTCTATCTTATTATTCCACTCTTCTTATTTCAGAAAGGAATCTTTCTTTTTACTTAACCTTGTAATCCAACCATTTAGGCAGAACTGTTATCAAAATGAGAATAATCTGGTTTCTATCCCATTTCGAGGCTTAAAGAATCAGGAGACAAAATATATTGTATATTGTATAACATTGTTTTATTTTGTGTCCTTTGAGGATACAACAACAACAATAATAATGAAAAAAGTAAGATTCTACATTTAGGCAAGAAAAACAAAATGCACAGGTACAGTATATGTGGTACCTTGCTCAATAGTAGTAACTGTGAGAGGGATCTTGGAGTCCTAGTGGACAACCATTTAAATATGAGCCAGCAGTGTGCAGCAGCTGCCAAAAAAGCCAACACAGTTCTAGGCTGCATAAACAGAGAGATAGAATCAAGATCACGTGAAGTGTTAATACCACTTTATAATGCCTTGGTAAGGCCACACTTTGAATACTGCATCCAGTTTTGTTCGTCACGATGTAAAAAAGATGTGGAGACTCTAGAAAGAGTGCAGAGAAGAGCAACAAAGATGATTAGGGGACTGGAGGCTAAAACATATAAAGAATGGTTGCAGGAACTGGGTATGTCTAGTTTGATGAAAAATGGACTAGGGGAGACATGATAGCAGTGTTCCAATATCTCAGGGGCTGCCACAAAGAAGACGGAATCAAGCTATTCTCCAAAGCACCTGAGGGTAGAACAAGAAGCAATGGATGGAAACTAATCAAGGAGAGAAGCAACTTAGAACTAAGGAGAAATTTCCTGACAGTTAGAACAATTAATCAGTGGAACAGCTTGCCTCCAGAAGTTGTGAATGCTCCAACACTGGAAGTTTTTAAGAAGAAGTTGGATAACCATTTGTCTGAAGTGGTGTAGGGTTTCCTGCCTAAGCAGGGGGTTGGACTAGAAGACCTCCAAGGTCCCTTCCAACTCTGTTATTTTATTCTAATAATAATAATAATGAAAAAGACAACATTTTTAGCAGCTAATATAAATTATTACTTACACAGCACAATTCAATAAAATTTATTCAAGTAAATAATGTGAATACAATAAATGAATTAAATAAATAAAAATAAAAAGTTTTAGTTTATTCAAGAAGATGCAATCCCAGGATTTTAGCTGCACTAAAACTACATGTCTGGGAGTAAGCTGGATTTTCTACATAATAGGGTTGCACTTAATACCAAGAAACAGAAACAAACAACCCAAACATTCTTCATTGACCTTTGATACCAATATTAAGCTAATGGAGAAAGTGAGATCTTTTTCTTACTTAGCATTTTAAATTTCAGTCTCTTTACATGTTTTAAAATACTTGTTTGAACAAACATTAACATAACTTTTTTTAGTTTGTTTATCTCTACAATAATGTATCTCAATAATAATCTAGTTTTAATATGAGAAGTGTCATTAGTGTCACACATTTTTGAAATAACATTTTGAAATATTTATTACATGCTATAATAAATGCCATTTATTGACACATATACCCAGATATCGGGAGCCTTAGAAAATAAGTTTAGGTGGCTACTAGATTGCTAGCAACCTCCCCCCTCCCCCGCTGCTGATTCTCCACCCACCCATCTTTTATTCTCATATTGGTGTATTCTCATTGTTTTCTTTTTCATTTTTTATGCCATTGTTCCATTACTTTGCCACTGTTATGATTATAATTCTCTCTTTTTGTTTTGGAAGCTGCCTAGACTAACCCTGTGGCAAGATAGTTGGCAAATAAATTTAACAAACAAACAAACAATTATAAACAAATTACATGAAATCAAGGGTACATCATGGTGATCACAAATCAAAGATTACTCATTCATCCTATAGGATAAGAAATAAGTGTAAAACTCCCATTAAATGGGAGGGAAAGTTTATATTACTCTTAAGGAACATCACAGAAATGCAAGTCAAGCAAGTGCCTTTTGTTAATCAGTAATAAACAAATTTCAGATTTTCACCCCCATTTACTTTTTGCAATGCAAACATGATTCCATTTTTCCTATGCATCAGGATAGGGAAAATATATTTTCCTTCACCATCCATCCCACTGAAATTCATATATTATTTAGTACTTAGAAGATCAGAATGCATAACTGGGGATTTTACTATGCCTACGGGAGCAAATGCAGATAAAAGTATCATTCCGACTGGTTTCTCAGTTCAGTTTTGGGTGAGCTCCTAAGTTTCATACTAGATCATCACAGGAGGAATGGAGGATTTTTAAGTTTCAGGTTTATACCGTACTACAAAATTTAGTTTTCAGTTCTTTTCTTTGCCATTTATTTTCCTTTACTTTCAGGCTCATATTATTTTCATTGTAGCTTATGGAAAGAAAACTAATAATTTGAAATGTCCCATTTGTAGTTTTCTCCATAGTAATTGGCTGGCCATTGTAAGAAAAAGAATGTTGAACTAAATGGAGGCAGTCTAGCAGGGTGTTTTCTATGGCTAGATCAGTAGTGGGTTCTAAAACCCTTTACTACTGGTTCACGCACGTTCTCCTGCGCATGCGCAGAAGTGTCCTGGGTGGGTGGGCGGAGCCTCCTGCCACCACCGCTACCAGTTCTAAGAACTGGGCCGAACCGGGAGCAACCCACCGCTGGGCTAGATCAAGAGATGATATCTAGATATACACATACTTCAATTTGCATTTGCAGGTGAACAGATCATGCAGGCATTTGGAGTTGGAAAGTGTTGAGTATGATTGTAAAGAAAGGAGAGAAATTCAATTATTTAAAAAGAATCATCTAAGGAAAAATGGAATTTTCATAACATATTCAGCTATTTCCTAAAGTACCATTATTCCATTATTTTTGAAAATATAGTGTCTGTACATTTTACAAACTTTCTGATCTAATGGGTAAGGCAACTAGAACATTCTTTATGGTGGTGGTGTGTGTGTGTGTGTGTGTGTGTGTGTGTGTGTGTGGGTGTAGGGATGGAAGATAGGTACTGATAGTTGAGGCTGGGTGGTGGGAGGATAAAAGGATAGGTTCTGACTGGATCGTGTGTGGGGGGGGAATGGAAGGATTGTATTTCTTTTCAGCCATCAGATCTGTTAGCACTCTCTCTGAGAGCTCTTGAGATCTTCTTTTGGGATTCTGCCATTTTATCATCCTACTTTCTCTACCTATATTCCAGGTTGCCTGCTGTGGGTGTTTCCCCACCACTCCCAGGTAAAAGAGCATTACTAGTTAATCTCTCCCCACTAGAACTATTAG
>QLTV01003960.1:86582-97517 GCA_003457575.1 Thermophis baileyi
TCCCTTTATTTTCCCTGTATGTCTTCATATTATCTCCAAATGGAAGAGTTTTCGCTTCATTGCACAAAACATGATTTTTTTCTACTTCAGAATGCAGAGAGGGACAGTTGCAATAATTAATGTTTCTCTATAGTATAAAAAATGTGCAAAGGTTATTTTTCTTATTTGAAAGTGGCTTTTTTGACAATTTTCAGATTAAAAAAAAAAACTTCCATACCACTGGAAACAATATGTTTTAAAGGTGATTCTGCAATATGTTGGAAGTGAAGACATTAACTTTTCCTGCACAAGAGAAATTAGAGTGAGCAGTTTCTTTTTTTTCCCCTAAGGAAGAGAAAGGGAATAAGAATATTTATTTATAGTATTTTATATTCCCTCTTCCCTATGTATTTAGCTAGCTAACATAATTTACAAAAACATAAAATGTTAAAATTACCTAGTTTTATAAAATATTAAAGTCAGTTAAAGAAAAAAAATGAGAGAAAACTGAAATAATATATAGTAAGAATGGTCATAAGTAGAAGACAAAATTTACAGTGTCTGCAAATTGGTATGAAGGGATTCCTTGATAGGAAGGTGAACCAGCTGGTAAAAAACCAGAGGGGCACCCAGTGAGTTAAAAAAGAGAAGGTGCAACTGCACAATTGTAGCCTGTGTTGCTTTTTATTTTTACATAAAAAGAGTGAAGTTTTATTGTCATCATCATTTGATTTTTCTGTCCATCCAGTGAACATCTCTGAAAGATCCAAGAAAGGATCTCTGTTTTAATCTTCCCAGTTTCCACTTTTTTGGTGTAGAACTGGAGAAGACACATGTCTTCGTTTTCCTTAATTGTGCTTCCACCACACATGGTAATAGAGATGAAATTCTTCATCAGTTTGTAGGCTATGGTGGATGCTCTGATAAAGCTAAGGCTAGACTCTAGAGTTTGTTTTCCTTTACCAGCATTAAAATTCTGAGGATGGAAAACTCACATATTGGATTTTTTTTTAAAATTTGGTGCTAATGCTTTCTGATCCATGCTTGCAGGGCCATCTATTCACAATTTCTTTAAAGGTTTTTGCCTGAATTGTTGCAAACCTCCACACCTGCCTGTTGTGTTTAATAGCCAGATTTGTTCTTAGATGGGACGATTGGAATCTGTTCTCTCACCATGCTAAGACTTTTATAGCCAACTGTTAACTGTGGGTCTGATAAAATTTGGGCAAAGAAAGCAAGTTATGTATAAGATTTTAACTCCCTTAGCATGTGCAGAAAAAAACATGGGCAAGAAAATGAAAAAAGGGGTTGTTTCATTAACAATGTACAAAAACGAAGAAGGAGCATATAGAAAATGTGCATCTCTATTCTATTCCAGTGGGCATTTGAATAACATACTATATCTCTGGTTGAAAAAGTGATCATTTTTATGAACATACAGTAGACATGGGTTTGTTATGCTGTGTCTGAATTTTAGTGCTGTAGATGGAGGAAGACTTTAAGGGAGGAGATGCAGAAAGCGGCTCATTTTTCTCAATTCTAATTATCCTGGTTCCAGTAGATTAGAAAATAGGAAATGTAGAAGTCAGAGACATTTTTAGCTCCATCGCCTGCCAAGTTAAGTCTGACAAATGTTGGGCATGTATAATTAATGCTGTCATCTTTCCCTTGACCAAAGGGCGACCACAGTAACTATAGATTGTAATTGTCATCGTTGTCACATAAAATGTGCTATTATTAAGTTCAGGCTGAATTTTATTGCTTCAGATGCTCATAAATTGAATGGTCAGTCATTTAAATTACCAAGTAAAGTGCTTTGAAAGCTACTTTCAAGAAAGTGTATTTGACTCTGGACCTCGAGAAACTAATTAGGCTTCCTTTAAACAGATGTTAAACAGGTTACAACCTGTGTGAAAAAAAAATTCTTCTGACAGGCATCTCCTTGATATTTTAAAACCTAAAAAAGGAAAACATTTTAATTTACCAGGTTTGCCATGAGGCATGCCTAGAATGTAACTAGAAGTTTGCCTCCCTGACAGATTTAAAAGATGAGTTTTTTTACCTTGTAAAAAAGGTGACCTAGAGAGATAAAGAATGAGTGTGTAGTTGTGATGATGAACAGCTTACTTTATCTCCCTTAGACAAAGGGGAAGTGATAGTGGTTAATGAGATGTATAGGGCAGCTGGAATTCAGAATCCAAACCATTTGGGAAAGTTAAACAAGTGTGGTTGCTTGCCATTATAGCAGATTTCTATTTAATGACAACCAATTAAGATGAAATACATTACCGAATGGTAACATTCATGTTCAAATCTAAAAAGACCCAGCCTTTACCAGGAAATTACAGCTGTGCATGGAATTTTAACCAGAGCATACAAAACATTTGCTAGACCAATTCTCGAATACAGCTCATCTGTCTGGAACCCACACTACATATCAGGCATTAACACAATTGAGAATGTCCAGAGATATTTCACTAGAAGAGTATTACATTCCTCTGTTCGCAACAGAATACCTTATGCAACCAGACTTGAAATGTTGGGACTAGAAAACTTAGAACTACGCCGCCTTCGATCTGACCTAAGTGTAGCACACAAAATTATCTGCTACAATGTCCTACCTGTCAATGACTACTTCAGCTTCAACCGCAACAACACACGAGCACACAACAGATACAAACTTAATGTAAACCGCTCCAAACTCGACTGCAGAAAATACGACTTCAGCAACAGAGTGATCAATGTCCACCGTCAACCTCACCCCATTCCTAAGAGGTCTGTAAGGGGCGTGCATAAGTACACCAGCGTGCCTACCGTCCCTGTCCTAATGTACCCATATATTTGTAAAATTTCTTGTACTCATAACCATGCTTGTACTTACATATTCACAAACATGTTTATACTCTGTTTATACTTTGTTCGTAATCATATATACGCTTGACAAATAAATAAATAAAATAAATAAAATTGTAGTTGAGATGGGGCCACTTAGGCTATCAGGACCAAGCCCCAGTTTGGTGCAGGAATCTCATTTATAAGATTTTCAAAATGATTTGAAATACATGGGTCTTCAGCTTCTTGAATATACATACTGAACAGGAGCCTCCCATTTCAGTAGGTAATTTGTTCTATTGTAGAACTGCTCTTACCAATAGAAAGTTTCCTGCCTGCTATAAAAATGATGCATAAGACTTTCACATCAAAAGAGCCATACAAACTCTCTCTACAACTCTTGCTGTTTTCTCCCCAAAGTGTCATTCTAAATTTTTACATTTTCCAAGCAATAAGTATCAGCTTCCTTGGGCTCTTTTCTTTTATGAGTAATGCATTTTACAAGCCATGCTTGGTATTGTTAAAGTTCTCTCCCTCTCTTCTCTCTGTTGTGCAATTGTTCAGGTGCTGCTCAACAACTGAATTCAATATTAGATTCCATGCTGCATTATATTTGATCCCATACTCTGTGAGAATGTTCTGCTTCTGAAATGGTCTTGGATTACAGCTTTTCATTTCTTCTAAACCTGCTGTAACCCATGGAAATTTGTTTCAAGCTTCGTGGGTCTTCCAGAATTATATTGAAAAAATGCATGAGATAAACTGCCCTCTACTCTTTTTTTTTCACCAAGACTTCCTTGATTCCATCCTTCAAATGGGACAAGGCTCTTTCATTCAAAGGCCACATTTTAAGCCAGTACAACGTTTTAAAGACATTATCAGTATCCTTGAAGATCATTTGGGTAGCAACGCTAAATAAAAATGGATAAACTAATTGTTTAGAATGAAAAAGATGGGCTACAAAATGACATTTTTCTTAAGAATCAAGTTTGAAATGAAATATAATATAATACTGCTTGTCTAGATTTGTTATCAAACCTAAGAGTTCTAGGCATGTTAAGACTTGGTGGCTTGAGTGATTACTTATGTAATCCACTTTTAATTCTCTCTCTCTCTCTTTCTCTCTCTCTCTCTCTCTCTCTGTGTGTGTGTGTGTGTGTGTATGTATGCATACAAGTAAATGCGCACACTTTTAGTGTAAGAAGGGCTTCCTTCTTATAACACATTTCCTCCCCCACTCCATTACTTTAGAATAAATCAAAGTATAATTCAAATATTTCCCATAATTCTTTTAATATCATTAATTAATGAGAAACTATGTACAAACAGGCACTAGTTTCTAGCATATTTTTTTCCAGGAATCCTCAGGACTGCTATTGAAATTTTAGAAAGCGACATAATTGGTGATTGCAATGCTTCATTTAGAAATGTAGCCATTATTCCTAGGGAAAAAAATAACTGTTAGAAAGGGTGGCAGGGAACAATCTTTTCTATTTACCAGAAGGCAAATAGAAGGCAATTTTTTTTGTGACAGGACACCAGTGTGGCATCCATTTGTGAAGAGTCCTATGATACACTATCAGAATTTCAGATGTGAAAATATTGATTTAGAATATGACATAAACATATTGTTGTTGTATCCACCAAATAGTAAGCAAAGACATGAAAGATATTTGGTAGATTCATAAGGATAGCAGCACACTATTTTCAGTGGTGCAAAAAAGTCAGACATCGGTTTCAGTTGGAAAAATCAACAAGAGTTTAAGCAGTTTCCCTATGTTAATTCTGAAGTTCTAAAACTGTGGTCCAATGAACTATTTCTAATGGCTGAACTCTACTTAATTAGAGTTTCTCTACCATTTTAAAAGACAGCTAGGGCACAATCCAGCTAAGTTAAGCACTTTTAAGTTCCATTAATTTCAATTGCAATGTGCTAAGCTTGTACTTTAACTTTCTCATTAAAATAAATGGGATTTAAATGTGCATAAATTTGGGTGGACTATGCCCTTTGTGGACATATAATGCCCCCTTATTATTTTCATATAAGCACTTTTTTTTGAGTTGCCACAGCAATACTGTACAATCATTAATGGATGTTTTGATTTGGGGAAAATTAATTTACCCAAGAAGGAAATCTAAAATTAAAATGTATTAACAATCCTTTATTATTTTTATGCTGGCTAATTATTCTACACAAATATTTTTTCTCTTCCTACATGATGCAGTTCACTAAAACTATTTCTTGGCACTCTAATCTTGTTGTCCATTTTTATTTCTTTGCTATTGTTCAGTCTAGATTTGCATAATCTGCATCTCAACCCTTTTCCCTAGAACTAGATTCTGAATTGTTGAAAGCTGATCCTACAAAATGCAGAAGACAGGAGAAACTGGTGGTAAATTTTGCAGAGTGGAAGACAACCTACTTTTTAAAACACAAAGGATTGTTAGACTAAGAGATGACATGACTCTGAATGAGAAAGGTGAATGGTGCTGTTTTCATGTCTTCCCCCAAATTTTCCAGAAACAATAGGAAGAGCCTTGGTAGGATTCAACAAATCCTTAGTCTGGTAGGATAAGAAGTATCTTTGAAGAAACATGTAGCTGCTAATTTGCTTAAAGCCAAGCAGGCTCAGTATGTGGATTTAGAACTACCATGGAATCTTGTGGAAGGCTCACTTAATATCCCTTAATTTTATGTGTCAGTAGCTTGGTTTTGAGTTGAGAAAAATATGGCATATCAATGTACTTAACAAAACAACATGTATTAAATTCATATATACATATGAAGTTTTAAGAGTATGATTTTTTTTTCCTATTTCTAAAATCATTTAAAATCTGGCAACATTTCTTTCTCTCTCTGGATATTAAAAGTACTTTCACATGAGAATTTTATGCCAGTTGGAAAGCATTCTGGAGCTTAGTTTTGTCAAACTATGAATTGGTTTGTAAGAAAGCTGAGTTGATTAATTTCCATCTCAACTGTAATGTAGTTAAAATTGTTATAAAGCTATATTTTCTTTTGAGAAAGTGTGGTGCCATTGCTCCATTGGAGGAAACTGTTTTTTCAACTTTCTTCCGGAGTCCTGAATCAAGGTACTAAAAGGAAAGGGATGTCTTGATGGATTCCTAGACCACACATAGCAAGCTGGGCTGATCCCAGACAAGTCAGATCCCTCTTTTTAGCATAAATAGTGCAAAGTCAGTTTCCTCCCTGCCCTTCTATGAGATGTAGAAATTTTGTTGTTGCACTAATTTTCATTCTTGTTCTCAGTATTTCTAGTTACTAGGAATGAACTCAAGTACACACATTGCCTTCAACATGTTTTGTGGGCTTGCAAGTAATAACTATAATGGGTGTGTTCTACATTTCTTTTGGTGTTTTTCTTTGTCAGAGTGCACACAGTGTGACTATTTTGAGACAACCCGGGAGCAAAATACAGTAAACAGAGGTTTGTCTTTCAAATAGTGGTTTATCTACAACAGTGGTTCTCAACCTTTCTAATGCTGCGACCCCCTGCGACCCCCGCCCCGCCGCCGCGACCCCCGCCCCGCCACCTCCCCACGCGCGATGAGGTGACAAAGGGGGTGTGGCACCAGGGGTGACGCTTAGGCGACCCCTGTGAAAGGGTCGTTCGACCCCCAAAGGGGGCGCGACCCACAGGATGAGAACCGCTGCTCTAGTGGAATCTCAAATGTATTTAATTCTTATTGCAAAAAAGTTTCCTTCATTTGAGTTCTTTTACCCTCTGCGCATGCGCAAAGCGTTCTGCGCATGCGCAGGGGGTAAAAGAACCCAAATGGCGGCGTCTGGGCGGGTGGGCAAAGTCTCCAGCTTCTGTGGCTACCGGCTGTCCGGCGACCCGCAGGCACGGCCAAACTGGGAGCATTTCCAAGATGGCGGGCTAGCGCGCACGGCGACCCCTGTGAAAAGGTCATTCAACCCCCAAAGGGGTCGCGACCCACAGGTTGAGAACCGCTGATCTACAAGGAATATATATATATACTAGGCAAAGTCAGGCAATCAATCATCAACTATAGCACGGAAGCTATAGTTCCGTGAGAGATGCCCTCACAGGACCTCTCTTATATATACAGCCTATTAAAGTGATAACAGTTAAATAACCCTGCTGACTCATTCTCATTGCATCATCATTTCAGTATTATAGCATTACAGCATTATAACATTACAGCAGCTGGTCAGCTATTACAGTAAATCATCATTACCCTGACACTCCTCCCATTTAAAGCTGAACAGCTGAATGCTTTAACATATTCATGATGCTTTCTATCTCTATTATGTACACACCTCCTGCTTCGGTTTCTACTCTCACTGCTACAAACGCTACTAGTACCATTACTACTATTGCTGCTGGAATTACTCCTAATTTTATTTTTTAATGACTGTACAATCTGTCTCATTACTTTCTATTACAGCATGCTCACCATGTCTTGGCTGAATTCCTTCACTTTCTCTTTTAACTAGCTCAGTTTCCTCAGTTTGGTTTCTCTGTCTGCCTGACATTCTCTAACTTTGGCTTCCTCCATTTATCCTTTTCTTCCTGAGGCAAGGACCATGACCATATCTCTTGGTATTGTTGTGGCTTGCCCGAGTCCCGTGCAGCCGCCTATGGATCCAGAGGACCAAGAGCCGACTGTGGCGTGGCAATATCGTCCTATGCATCTGGCACCTGGGTCAGATACCGAGGGGGACTCAGTGCCAGAGGATGACAGCCAACCAGGGCCTTCTGCACCTCCTCAGTTGGAGCTGAGTGACTCAGGAGAAGAGGAGGAGCCTCTGCTGGATGCTAGGGCACGCAGGGCAGCTAGCAGGCAGGAGTGGCTCTGCAGGAGGAGGTCTCCTCATGTTTAAATCTGCAGTCTGATTGGCCACGCCCTAAGGCTATTTAAGGCTTCAGCACGCTGAAGCCAGCACTGGAAACAACGTGTTGCATTTTCTCTGACCACGTCTTGCTGCTCTTGGGATTTCTACGGCTTTGAGTTCTGGACTTTCAGTTGCTGCGCTAATTCATTCCGGGCTTTTTGCCAACTTCTGTGAGTTACTGACAACGGAGGAACTAATTGCCTGCTTACTTTGGGGATATGAATTCTGGCCAACTTTATACCGGACTTTTGGCACGACGGACTTTATTATGATTTAAGGACTTTTAAAATCTAGCTACTAAGAATTTTATTAGTAGTAAAAGGATATTATTTTGCAAACAGTTGTGTGTGCGTCATTTCGTAGGGTTTGGTGTGCTAGGACACAACAGGTACTTACGAGGTTCATTACAAATACTACCTACTCTAACCCCACTTGCAGTGAACCGCTCAATAGGTATACCTTTATTACACCTTTCAGGACTCCTAGGTATAACTCTGTTTATACTCTGCCTTGAGTTTTTCCTACTCACAGGATTTTGCCTCCTTACAAACAGCACAATCTAAGTACACATTACATTTCTTTATCCTAAGTTCCTCAGCTAGGTCAGGCATCTTCTGCAGTACTCTAATACTTGCATGCCCCAATCTCCTATGCAATAAATGTACACAATTGTCATGTGTGGGAGTGTATGTAAGTGTTTGTGCACAACCATTCTCTTGCTTTCCTAAAATGTACAGACCATCCTGCTTAACCCCTCGTGCACAAATTCTTCCACCTTTCCTGATGGTGTATTGTACTCTAGCAAACAGTATTTCATAACCTTGACTGTCTAACCTGGAAACACTCAACAGATTATGATCTAGGTCAGGACAATAAGACATTGTCTAATGTTTCTCCTATCTCAGGTACATAGACTTTACCTTCCCCTTTAACAGCAGACCATCGTCCATTAGCCAAACTAACAAATGTTTGCTTAGTTGGTCTCAAGCCAGAAAATGTTTGTGGATCATTTGCAATATGCTGACTCACCCCACTGTCCAACAACCAAGTGTTTCTAGTGTTTTCAAACACTGTTGCTACCAGGGAAAACAATGATGAAGAACCATTCTGCATGTGTTGAGTAGCCCTACGCCCTTGTCTTGCTGCTCCTCTGTTTCTCCTCTCAGGGCAGAATCTCTGGAGATGTTCTGTAGAACCACACATGAAGCAACGTTTCATTGTGTAAACAGTCTCAGCTGCTGTGCCGGCATCCTGGGATGTTGCAGATGTTGGCCTGTGCTGAGCATTATCTCCTCCCTTTCCTAGTCACCTCTCCAGCTGTTTCTGTTCTTCCTCCAACAATCGGCCAGTCAAATATGCCATGGTTAAGTTCCTCTCTTGCATGGACTCTAAGCTAGTCACAAGAACATCCCATGAAGCGTCCAACGAACTGAGCACCACATATACCTTGTGTGCCTCAGTAAACGTCATTCCTCTTTCCTCTAATTCTAGGAATGTCTTTCTCATAGCCTGCAGATGTGTGGATATGCTCTCCCCAGGCTTCAGTTGGGCTTTATACAGTCTCCTTGTCAGCAACACTTTACTGCCTGCAGTCTTTCTAACATACACACTGTGCAATGCCTCCCAGCACTCTTTCGCAGACTGGAGACCCCTCATGTGTATCAGCTGACTATCCTCCAAAGCCAGAATTATGCTGGCTAATGCCTTTTCATTTCTTCTCCGGTCCCCATCATCCAGGACTGCTGGTGGATCAGTAACTATCGTCCACAACTCCTCCCTTCGCAGGTATATCTCCATCTTTTCACTCCAGGAGAGGTAGTTTGTCTTATTCAGCCGAGACATGAAACTTCCTCCCATTACGCTGACAGAAGCCATGTTGCTTGTTTCCATTACAAGCACCAACCACTAATAAACCACGATGCACAACCCCTCCGGCTCTAGTGCAAGCTGTCACTGGGTTTCTCTTTTCTCTGGTTTCTCTAGTCACTCTGGCCTTCTTTCTGGACTGGGCCTATAACCTGTCAGAGTGCACACAGTGTGACTATTTTGAGACAACCCAGGAGCAAAATACAGTAAACAGAGGTTTGTCTTTCAAATAGTGGTTTATCTACAAGGAATATATACATACACGTACTAGGCAAAGTCAGGCAATCAATCATCAACTATAGCACGGAAGCACACACGGAGAGAGAGATGCCTTCACAGGGCCTCTCTTATATATACAGCCTCTTAAAGTGATAACAGTTAAATAACCCTGCTTACTCATTCTCATTGCATCATCATTTCAGTATTACAGCATTACAGCATTATAACATTACAGCTATTAAATCATAATTACTTGACATTCTTCTTTCTTTCCAGTTTCTTACATGCCTTTTAAGAAGATCCAGGAACTGTGTTTGATGCAAAAGGAGTGTTGGTCCTACCTGAACGCCTTTTCTCAGTGTAGGTTGCAGGATAGGCCAGGAATGGGTGATGACTTCATCCTTCTGCCTAGAGACTGAGTCATAATTTTCATAGCCACGCCCCGTTGCCTCTCTCTCTGCTCCAGTTATCGACGAAGGCGCAGCTGTAACAACACAACTTTATCCAGAGGTTAGGTGCCCTGACCCCACCCTCCAGGATCCAGACCCTACGGTCATGCCAGGGTGGGACTGGCCTATCCTGCAACCTAAACTGAGAAAAGGCGTTCAGGTCGGACCAACGCCCCTTCCCCAGTGAGGTTGCAGGATAGGCCAGGAATGGGACATACCAAAGCTGGAAGTCCTAAGGGCGGGTCTCCGTTGGGGCTGGATCTGTCGGTGCGCGGAGAACCTGCTGGAGTACTCTCCTGCCGAAGGATGCCTCAGCTGAGGCAAACACGTCCAGCCGGTAATGCCGACTAAACGGCGTAGGAGATGCCCAGGTGGCCTCTCTGCAGATGTCTTCCAGGGAGGCCTGGGTTGACCAGGCAGCCGTAGCAGCGGCGCTCCTGGTAGAGTGAGCGGTCACCCCTCGCGGTACAGGAAGAGACTGGACCTGGTACGCAGCCGCGCTGCAGGCCCGGATCCAACGGCCAATCGTAGACGAGGACACCTTGCATCCCAACGAGGCAGGTTGGAAAGCCACAAACAGGGCCTCGGAACGCCTGGAGGAGGCCGTCCTCCTGATGTAAATGCGGAGAGCCCTCCGCACATCCAAAGTGTGCCAACTACGCTCCAGGTCATGAGAAGGTCGGGGACAAAAAGTAGGCAACACTATCG
>QLTV01003960.1:100913-114758 GCA_003457575.1 Thermophis baileyi
CTGACATGAGGGCTGCGATGTCAGGGGAAGGGAATTAAAACTTCCCCCCCTTCAATAGAGAACTGTGGGCGGCGGCCGAGAAGACCCGGGGTAGCCTGCTCCCAGAAGCTCGAGCCCGAACTGGACCAGGCAGCCTTAGCTGACAGGGCAGAGCTCTCAAAATCAACGCAGCCAAATCGGAGACCAAGCGCTCAAGGCGCCAAATCCAAACCTGTTCAGTATAAACTCTCTGCTAGTCAATCTGAATGGAAATGACTCAATCTTCTGCCTAGGACGAGCAGCCACTAAGCGAAGCGTCTCTCTCTGGCAAGGACTGAGTCGATAACTGGAGCAGACCAGACAGCCTTAGCTGACAGGGCAGAGCTCTCAAAATCAACGCAGCCAAATCGGAGACCAAGCGCTCAAGGCGCCAAATCCAAACCTGTTCAGTATAAACTCTCTGCTAGTCAATCTGAATGGAAATGACTCAATCTTCTGCCTAGGACGAGCAGCCACTAAGCGAAGCGTCTCTCTCTGGCAAGGACTGAGTCGATAACTGGAGCAGAGAGAGAGGCAACGGGGCGTGGCTATGAAAATTATGACTCAGTCTCTAGGCAGAAGGATGAAGTCATCACCCATTCCTGGCCTATCCTGCAACCTCACTGGAGAAAATGTCTTTGTCTAATTTGTTATGAAATCAGGGTCAGCCAGTTTAGTAGAATAACTATCTTTTGGCAGTTGTATTGGCATCCAGAGTCAATTCAATGTTTTTAATCATTACTCATACAATATTACATGGCTTGAGCCTTGTTAACTCCTAGAAGATAAGGAGTATCTTCTTCAGGTAGATCATGCCTAGTCTATATGGTCCAGTTGGGAGAGGCTGCTCTGAATACATTTCCATCAGAAAATTAGAGCAACTAAAACTCAGAGGATGGCTTTGGCTGTGGAACAAATTATACTCAAAGTCAGACTGACCCCCAACCCTGCTTTTCTTTAGAAGTACAATGAAAGTAGTTTTCTTAAAAGAGCATTTGATGAGAAAAAGTTTTAACTGTGTGCTGTGTTGTATTGGATATAATCTTTCATCTTTTACATTTTATTATTGGTTGCTGTTACGGTTTTATTGTTTGATCTGTCTTAGCTATCTAGAGTCTGTTGAATCAAGTGGAATATTTTATAAATATAATCAAGAAAGAATTTCTCAAAGCATGTGTTTTAAAAGATTGAGTAGACATTGTGAGATTCTTTATTAAACCAGCATCCTTGCCTTTGCGATTCAAAGCAAGATCATGTAAACATTTGACAAATCCCAATGCATTCACGATTCAGCTTTATACACGACCCTTTAAAAATTTTTGCAACCTTATTATGTTTCTCTTTAGTCTCCACCATTCATTATCTCCCCTTCTTGAGAAAAGAAGCAGGCATACTGTAATGCTCAGCTCTTCTCCTCTTCAAAGGATTTTCTTGCTTTGTTTCTTTGTTCATTTCAATCTTATCAATTCTTATTCTCACCATTTTGCTTCTATTCTCAATGGCTATTGTATCTAGAAATTTACTTGAAGTACAATGTCTAGGGAACAGAATTGGTTTTTTTTTTTTTAAGGAACAAAAACCTTTGCTGGTTGATTTTCTTTTAGACTCTCTTTGTGAGGAAAAATTGATGTCAGCAATAGACAATTAAACATATTGATTGAAGTTTATTTATCATTATCCAAACTAATTAATGCATGCAACAATACAATTTGTTGTTGTCCCATATGGAAAGTATTTTTAAAACAAGAATGTCCAAACTAATTTAAATGCAAAACGTTTCATCCCAAAGTGCTCCACTGCAACTTCAGAACAATTGTTTTGAATTTGGGTTGAGTTTTCTGTGTTTCATATTTTTTATGAACTCAAACAGCTGAGTGTTGAATTTGAAACTGGAGGTTTGAGCTCAGAATGAACATTACTGGAAGTGTAGGAACAATGCATCTCAAGCCTGAAACAACTCTTTTTAAAATAAAACTGAATATTTGAGTTCAAAATATTTAAAACTTTCAATTGTTTTGGACATATCTATTTAGGAATGCCATTGTTCACTTTAAAAAAGAAAAAATGAGAATTTTGTGTGATTGTTATGGTTTAATGTTCTGTTAAAGAAAAAGCTTGCAGCAGCCCTCTTCTTCATTCAATAAAGAGGCGGAGAGCTGCTTAGATGAGAGAATTGTATTGACATTCTATAATCATGCAGAAATGAATCACTAAAGCTTCTTTCTTTTTTCTCAGCATCTACTTTTTAACTCTGTAGCTGTCAGTCTGAGTTGGTTTTTCAGAGATAATGATATAAAACTTCTGGTACAAAACCTTTTTCACCACTCAGCCAGATATCAATTACATGAGTGCAATGTTCTTTTTGGAGCCAATAATGCTGTCTTGATTGAAGAAGGCCTTAGCAAACAGAAGCAGATTAAACTATTGCCCTTGTTAAGAAAGAAGGGTTTGATTTAAATCACAGGCCCCAAATGCCTTAGCGCTGTTTTGCTGCTATCAAGTTAGCTATAAAGTTGGTGAGTGTGGTGTGAATTAGAAGCACTTATTACTATTTCTATTTTGAGGCTGCTCAATCAAAAGCTTGACATTCTCAGAAGAAAATTGGCATTGTTACCTTTATGATGTCCAAATTATATTTCTACCAGTTAAATAGAAAAGAAAAAAAAACCCACCCATGCTTCGCTTGATCACTGCAGCCCAAATCTATATTCAGTGCTTTGTTCCTTGTAATGCTTCCACCAAAAGCTGCCTTTTCACTTTCCGCTCATCTATGAAGTGGCTCAGAGACCACCCAAAGCTCTGTGGGCTTTGAGTTGCTCAGCAATTAAAGTGATAGCTAGTCTCAGCATGAGGGAACAGCAGGAAAATAACAGAAGGAAGATCTCACTTAGATCAACCCTCCCCCCTCCCCCCACTCCCCAGAACTCAATACTCTTCATTATTTTCATGAGTTTATCCCTCAAAAAGGATGTAATTTTTTGACTATTTGTTCAGGGTTTTTACTGCCACAGGAGGACTTTTAATCCGGCTTCTTTGTTTGCTCTCATATTGCTTTTTGCGTTACTATACTTGAGTTTTTGATAAAAGATGCTATCCATAACAGGGCGCTGATCGCATTATTTATGCTATGTATTTCTTTGACCGATATAGACCCAAGAAATCCTTACCTTCAGAAATGATGGTGAACAGGTACATCCGATGCTATAATGTGGATGAGGACAAACAAAACAAGAACTAAAAACAAATTACCTGGCACAAAACTTCCCTTTTCCAAAAGGGCATAGCATGGAGGAACACACCACATACCGATCATCGGTAGGCACTAATTCTCCTAGGAAGGCTTCAATTGGCTCTTTTTAGACTCCTTCATTTCTTTAAAGATTCTTTTACTTACAACCAAAGGATAAGATAGCAGCCTAAAAGTCAAGACACTTTTTTTTGTGCCATCTTCCTTTCTAAGAAGTTCTTTAAAAAAATAAATAGCTGCAGGTTGTTATTATTATTATAAACTTTTATTCATTAAACATGAAACTCAGTCAACTGAACATTTAAAGATGTATCACAAATATTATTGACTGGCACTGATAGTTGATACAGGTTGCTGCCAGCATCCTAGGTATCGACCAAGTATCTTCTTAAAATGTATGTTGTTCTGAGTAGCGCAGTCTTTTGCAGTTCCATTGGTGTTATTGCATGAAGCTGCAATTTCTTGATGTACTTTGTAAAATTCTTGGACATGGTGCCAAGTGCCCCGATGACAATGGGTATCACTGTCACATGTTTCATCCATAATCGCGTAGTTTCGATGGCCAGGTTGCAATATTTTGTGATTTTTTTCCAGTTTTTTTTCTTCGACTCTGGTGACTCCTGGTACAGTGATGTCAATAAATTGTACGTTTCAGTTTTCGACAACTGTGATATCTGGCGTGCTGTGTTCCAAATGACGATCCGTCTATATTCGAAAGTATCACAAGATCTTCACCTTATTTTCAACAACTTTTTCCACTTTATGTTCCCATGACTTTTTGGATACAGGTAAGTCGTATTTTTCACATAATGACCAGTGGATTAATTTAGCGACTCGGTCATGTCTAGCTTTGTAATCAGTTTGTGCGATTTTGCTGCATTCACATATTAAATGTGAAACAGTTTCAACTTTGTTGTTGCAAAGTCGGCAGTTTCGATTGTCAGTGGATTTTTGTATCTTCGCTTTCATGGCATTAGTTTGTAGTGCTTGTTCTTGAGCAGCAAGTATTAAACCTTCCGTTTCTTTCTTGATGGTTCCTCTCTTAAGCCATGCCCATGTCAAGTTGTTATCACATTTTCCTTCAATGTTTTTCAAGTGCTGTCCATGCAAAGCTTTGGTTTTCCATCTATTTAATCTGTCATCTAGCTGTTTTTCCTTATATTCTGACTTTGTTTCTGTTGTTTTAATAATGTTCTCCATTTACACAGCTTGCAGCAATTTTTCTGTACTTTGGTTCACATAGCAACAGCAATAGCAATAGCACTTAGACCAGGAGTGGGTTCTTCTTTTCTTCGCTGCCGGTTCGCTCAGTGATGTGCCACGTGGGCGCGCATGCACAGTGCTTAAAAAATGCTTCTGCGCATGTGCAGAAGCAAAAAACAAAATGGCGGCACCTATGGCACTGCCGAAAGAACCAGTTCAGCGGTGTGGCAGGCCTGGGTCGCTGCTGGTTCTAGCGACCCAGGCCATCAAGTTACTATTGGTTCTATAGAACCGGTCCGAACTGGGAGGAACCCACCTCTGACTTAGACTTATATACCACTTCATAGTGCTTTTACGGCCCTCTCTAAGAGGTTTACAGAGTCAGCATATTGCCCCCAACAATCTGGGTCATTCAAACTTCGTTTTTCTTCTTCTACAGTTTGATGGATTTGCAATAGCCCTCTGCCCCCTATTCTTCTTGCAGGTACAACCTGTTGATGTCACTGCGTGGGTGTAAAGCATGGTACATATTCAATAGTTTATGTGTTTTCCGGTCCAAGTTTTCCAGTTCAGCCACAGTCCAGTTGATTCCAGCTGAGTAGCGTATCACTGGAACTGCCCATTTATTAATGGCTTTAATTATGTTTCCAGCATTCAGTTTTGATTTTAATATTTTGCGGACCCTCCTGATGTATTCCTTTTGCACTGATTTTTTGACTTTTCCATTCAAGATGTTATCTGCTTCCAATATGCCTAGGTATTTGTAACCGTCAACCTTTGCTAATGCTTTCACAATGGTTCCATTTCCCAGTTCTATTCCTTCTATTTTTTCCTCGCTGCATGGATAATATAGAACATTTTTCAAGTCCAAAGTTCTTTCTGATGTTGCTGTTGAACAATTGAACTGTTGTTGTTATTATTATTGTTGTTGTTGTTATTGTTATTGTTGCTGTTATTGTTGTTATTGTTGTTACTATTGTTACTATTATAAAAAATGCTGACATGGGTGGGCTGGTGGGAACACTCCTGACAGGAAAAAGTGGTGAGGAGGTACTCCAGTGAATGCTTTTTGATTACATATGATCACTATGCAGGGAGTTGGACTAGAAGACCTCCAAGGTCCCTTCCAACTCTGTTATTCTATTCTATCCCTTTATTTTCCATTACTATGGCAGACATTTCCAAGGAGTAATTCCAGCATGCTCTCAGAATTCCAGATTGTTCTATTGGCCCAATCTGGATATCTACTCTTGATATCAGGAAACCATATAATGTATACTAATTCTACAAGACATGGAAAGTATTAGTCCCTATTCTCTCTCTCTCTCTCTCTCTCTCTCTCTCTCTCTCTCTCTCTCTCTCTCTCTCTCTCTCTCTCTATCTCTCTCTTTGTGTGTGTGTGTGTGTGTGTGTGAGTGATACAAACAGATTTTCCCAACCTATTCTTTCATCATGTCTTGTTTGGAAAGAAATCTGTGCCTTTTTTAAACCTCAAACCTGTAAAATCTCATTAGCTTCAGTAGAATAACTATATTATTTTATTTTAAACATCTCAAAGTGATCTACAATCATCGTTTTCAAAGAAGCATACAGGTAATCCTCAACTTAAAACAACAATTTGAACTGGAATTGCCATTGCTTAGCAATGCAGCCATAAAGCATAA
Organism: Thermophis baileyi; assembly: GCA_003457575.1. Taxonomy (NCBI): domain Eukaryota; kingdom Metazoa; phylum Chordata; class Lepidosauria; order Squamata; family Dipsadidae; genus Thermophis; species Thermophis baileyi. The sequence goes on from QLTV01003960.1 coordinate 107,046, forward strand.
CCACATCGCCTAGCGACAGAGATCTCTGCAATCCTGATTGCTATCCTTAACTGGATCTCACAGTCCTTAGCCGAGGCAACTTCCTGCTGGCTCCCCAGAACCAAAGTCCAGAGAAGAAACTGGCAGGAAATTGCAAGTCACAGGTCAATAGGCAGGTAAAAGGTGACATGATAAGGGAAGAAGGGGTTGGTGCTGGTATGTGGGAGACAATCAGGAAGGGTACACAAGGATGTGAAAGGACGCATGACAGCTGTTGCTGGCAGTTCTGTTGGTCCCTGGGCTTGCGACAATATTTTTATTGGCTGTGAGGGAGACAGAAACCCCATCTCTGTAACCACTTCCCCCCTTTTTAAAATGGGTTGATAATTGCTAGTCATATGGGAGCCTGGTTTTTCACTTCTTTCTTTCATTCTATTACAGAATGTAGCCTGGTACATATATGGCTTCACAATCTATGCCATTTTCCCCCGCTTAACGCCATGAATTATCAGATATGCACGTACTGTGTGATTTGACATAGTAATCAGTGCAACAGTCCTCAGATTCCAGTTCAACAACATGTATTCGGTGGCTGCAGTTTGACCACCAGGGAACCACTAGATGACTGACAATGGAATCTAATAATCTAACTTTTGCTGCAAGCTAGTGGCTGATAAGTCAAAGATTGTCAAATAACAGAATAACAGAATAGAAAGGGATATTAGAGATCTTCTAGTCCAACCCCCTGCTTAAGCAGGAAACCCTGAAATAACCATTTCAGACAAATGGTTGTCTAATCTCTTCTTTAAAAATTCCAGTGTTGGAGCACCTACAATTCTGGAGGCATTCTGATTAATTGTTCTAACTGTCAGGAAATTTCTCCTATGGCTCTCTCACATACCAACCCCTCTTTGCTGCCATCTAGAAGTCATCGGGATTGATAGATCAACAGTATTTGGAGAGAAAAAGAGAAAAAAAATTGAGCAACGTCCAGCTTTTACAAGCACTAGCCTGGCATTCATTGTGATGTCAGTTTTCCCCACACTAGACTTTCAGCCACACTAGACTTTCAGGGGAAAATGTCAGGCCATATCTTTATATATCCTGTTGTGTGGAAGAGCAGCATAGCATGGCACTGTTCCAGATGCACATCAAAGGCATATTGTGGGGCCAGCATGATTTATTCTCACACAATTTCCTCTTTGCTCCTGGAAGTAAACATAGCAATGTTGTCAGTTATTTTTAATGCTAGCTGATGAATGCTTAGAAGGTCATGAGTGAAAGTGACTTTTAATCCACCAGGCCTTTTTCTGGATAGCTGCTCTGTGTGATCACACTCCTGGTAGAGAAATGTCAATATTTCAATGTATTATTACAGGCATGATGGTGAAGCTGTACACAAAAGTAATTTCCTCCATGCAGCTTCCCCTCCCACTATCTTACTTGTAGATGCTGATTACTTTCATCTAGTTCTCCAAGTTGAGAATTGGTTGGGAAACCTGGTAGGAGCACAAGAAGGGCTGGTCTGAAACAGGTGAAATCTTCCAATTTCCCTAAGCAAATGGCCCTAGATAGCTGGGAACCGGATTGGAGGAAGAATGTTTTCAGAGACATCAAATAGTCCTAAGTCCTGAGGATTCATAATGTCACTGAAGCCCCTGGAGCAGGGGTGTCAAACTCGCGGGCTGCGGTCCGGATGCGTCACATGCTGGCCATGCCTACACCCAATTTAGCGAAGGGGAAAAAAGTCGTGATATGTAACGTGACAACAAAGTGACACTGCTGCTCTAGAGCATCTCTATGGCAGTTTCAAGAGGAGAAGAGAGGTAAGATCAGGAGAACATATCCTATAAAGATGGCTATTAGTGTATGTTCAGTTCATAGTTTACTCCTTTTAAAGGTATTTTTAAAAGTTTACCTTTTGATAAATAATTCAGCTTGTCAATTCCTCCCCCCCCCTAGAAATACACACGAAATACAATTTTATGGGAGGGAAGTCATTTATGATACTATAGATTGCAAACCCTTCTGAATATCCTATTAAGGTTGAAACTAGAGAATCAGTTCATCACAATTTTACTGAGAGAAGAATTCTTGCTTTACCTTCATAACATATGATTTTCATAAAAATGAGTTTTAATTCCTGGTCAAGGTTCTGAGAATAAATATAGGTTAAAGTAACATAACATTAGGGAGAGTTGGAAGCTACAATTCATAGTGAAATTTACTAAAATTGCTTTACAACAGTCTAGAATGGAGAAAGATACTCGAGAAGAGCCAAAAATAGTTTCTCAGTCCTGTAGATGAGTTAGTAAAAATGTACTTTATTCTGTGAAAAATCTGCAGTCTAATAAATTGGCATTCAAGGAGTGCCATAATTTATATTACAGCTTGCATTACAGTGTACAGGTGTCCAAAAGTTATTACAGTCTAGTCACTTGACTTCAAATTGTGTGAAAGTAATAGTAGGCCTTTATATGAGTTGTAGTCAGAAAATTTCTATTTTATTTTGCTTTCCTATCAGTTTAGGTTTGTTATCAAGGTTCTGATACCAATAAAATACAAGAAGGGGACAAAATTAAATTTTCTGTTTCTGGTTTACTTTTGTTGTGATAACTCCAATATCATCGGATAGAAGATAGAAACTTCTTTAAGCCTTCTCAGTTTTCCACACTAAAACTTAGAAGGAGAAAGAAGGGAAGGAGAGAGGGCAGAAAGCAGGTAGACATGGATATGTTGACATGGCAGTCAACATATTGGAGCAAAACAAAGCATGAAACAAATCTTTAGATAAACTTCCATAACAGAAAACAGTTGATATTCAGCTTTTGCTCCAAAATTCCTCAAAATATTTATTTTTTAATTTTAGGCATATACAGCTTATTTCTATATGTATAGGACGTATAACAGGGGTGTCAAACTCACGTCATCACGGCGGCGTCACATGACCTATCGGGACTTTCCCCCCCTTTGCTAAACCGGGTGTGTGCGTGGCCAGCGCTTGACGCATCCAGCCCACAGGCCGTGAGTTTGACAGCCTCATGTATAATATTTACCTAAGAATTCTCTTTTCAGTAGTAGCATTTCATTCTCAGTCATGGAGATTCTTCAGCTCTGTCTGTCTTTCTAACCTTGTGCATTAAAAATCATACTGAATATCAGTTTATTAGATGTTTATCCCACCGTTATTATTTTTATAAATAAATTAACATAGCACACATATCCAACACACGTTCCTCCTCCTATTTTCTCCATAACAACCCATTAAGATGGGTTGGCCTGTGAGTGAGTCACTGGTCCAGAGTCATTCAGTCAGTTTTGATACCTAAAGCAGGATTAGAATTTATAATCTCCTGGTTTCCATCCTGGTAATTTCTTCAAAATTTCAACATTTATTTATCTTGTCAACTATTTAAGTTTTCAGGATTACTCAGCTGTACTTTACACTCACTGGGTGGGTGGATGGGTGGGTTGGTAGATACATGAGGTATATCAGTTTTGCATATGTTCACCCAGAAAATGTGGTTCCTATTTCCATATCAACCCACAATAAAAAAAACAACCCCCACACAAATATAGTTAAATGACATCATTTGATGTATGCTTTATTGAAAGCATACACATAGAGTTGAGACAAGTCAATTATTTTAGTAAATCCAATCCTTTGCTCAGTAGAGAATTTCATAATATAGTATGCCTGACCTACCTTTGTCTATCTTTGCTTGTTAGTAAAGTGCAAATTGGTGTCATTGCTGACTGTTTGCAATTTGCAACTGTTTTGTATGTATATAAACACAACATTTATATATTAAATTTCAATAATATACAAAATAGTTGTACAAATGTATATTCAAATTCGTAGAGAATGTGCATTACTTTGAGCACATCTAGAAATATGGGAAATCTTTGATAGCATTGGGAGAAGTGTGATATTTGATATGGCTATGGTGAAAATTACTTTTGCTTGTGATCAAAATATAATAGCTTGCAATGAAGAATATTTATTTCTGAAAATAGCATGGTAAAAAAAGATTAAGGAAAAAAACTCCGTATGTGAAGAAATCTCATCCTTCAGTGCAAAGAACATGGATTATTGAAATCAATGGGAATTCCATGTAGTATTTTATTTCTCAAAGCTCAGTTTTTTTAATCCAGACAACCAAATATGCAAACCAAAAGCATCTGCAGGGAGAGGTCAAGGCTAAACAAATGAGAACAACATCAGATCTTATGGATGTCCCTGGTGCAACATCTATTCAAAATCCTGTTTCAAAAAATATCTCCTGCATAGTTTATGCAGATGATTATACATTAATGTATAACTATACATGAACAAATGAAGGCAGCCCACCCTTTTTGATTATTATCTTACACTCTATGACATCAGTGCCTACAAAGGTTCACTGGAAATAAATTTTTTATAGCTATACAGCTTTGGATAATGGTTTATACTCTGGAAGGAAACCAGAAGTTCAAGAACCTCCTTCTAGTCAACCAGATTGTAAAATTCTGCCAATTCAACTGCAGCTGTCCTTCTGGCATTTGCAGGATCAATCCTAGTGCAGTGTGTAAAAATGTACTCAACATTGATCCACATGTCTTTGGACATGTTGATCATGTATTATTTTCCCCCAGGAATAAGATTATCTAGATCCTTCAAGCTTGAAACTGTTCAGTTAAACTTTATTTAAAACTCTACCCCCCCCCCCATCCCCTTCCTCAGGAACTGATTTGGACTATATCATTTCCTTGCTCTTTGTTCCTAATCTCCTTTTTTCAATCTCTATTCAACACTCAATTTACTTTTCTGCCTTGTTTTATCTGAGTGGGCGATAATGCTTACTTTCTTTCTGTATGAGCAACCATTTTTGAGCACTGGACCATCTATATATATACATTTGGAAATGTGAGTCTCAATAACATCTTTTTATTTAAAGATATAAAAATCCTGAGCTTGCGGTGATATGGTGGCACAATATTTATATTCTTTACTATGCATCTGCCAGAAAAATATTGTCTGGTATCCATGCACTACAACCAAAATAGCTAAAGACAGCAAAGAACACACACATGCAATACTTTTTAATGGCCAACCAAATTAGCACAAAAGCATGTGTGAGCATTTCTACATTCCAGAATTCTTAAACAGCCAAGATATTACAGGATTAGATTGAATTCCCCATTTTAGGCCAGATATTCAAACTATGAGACCTGCAATTCATTCCCAGTATGGAAATTGTGAACTGAATGCAAAATCAGTATTATTGACATCCATCTTCCCTCTCAGTGTCTGAAAATGGAATTAAATACTAGAAGCACCCTAAGAAACTAGTGTAATCTGCTACCTTTCAGGTATACAGGGGTGTCACAAGGCAGGGTCAAAAAATCCAGATGGTAACCATGAGCACCAACTGTTTTTTATTGGCATTGCATTGTCGTGGTTGCCATCTGGACTTTTTTGACTATTTTCTAGAATTCTAGAAGGGATAGTTGAAGAAATCTGGGTCAAATCCCCTTGAAGCTATGATAGAAAACTAGAAGGAACTGGAAAAAGATCAGCAATTCTGTCTTTATAAGTAATTGAAGATTAGCTGATCAGCTGCCCCTTTCTGGATATTATGCTGCTGCTTCATTTGGATTCCCTTTTTCATTTTTGTCTGCTAGTTTTTATTTCACAGTTTTCTACTACCTTGAATTTATTACCAATGAAATCCTATGTAAGTGAATCTGAAACTGCAATGAACTTATTTAGAATAATTGCTATCCCAGGGACATTTTTTTTTGCCCGGCATGCTGGGGGAAGGACAAATAAACATATTTTAATCAGCAAATATTAAGATTAAAAGTAGGAAGCAACATGAGAAATGATCATGAGAAATGATTCCAATTAGATGCCTCTATTACATTGTTTGAATGTAGCATTCATTGGGACGTGAACGCCTTTACGATGAAATTATATATATAATAATACTGGGAATAATGGGACAATTGTTCTGGACTTCACAGGTATTTGAAATGAGCAAGTGGATCATTTCATTCAAGGCCCTAGAAATAATTTAGTAACATGGGTGTACAATGTGCAGCCCTACAGGCGTCATAGAAATACAATTCTTAATAGTCCCAGCAATATAGTTAATCATGAGGAATGAGGGAAGATGTTCAGTAACATCTGGAGGAACATGTGTTCTGCACCCATAATAAAACCCAAGAGTCCCTCCCCCATATTTTAGGTTAATTAGACTATGAACTTTAAGGGGCATTAGAGCTACAAAGTTGATTTAGGACACACAGAGACAAAAGTAAATCAGCATTCAAATGAACACTTTGTTCATGCAATATATAATGCACTGGGTTTATGAAACAGCAGAAAGAGATAAGGGCATAACTTTGTTACATAAACAAGTAGGGTGATCAACCATGGATCATAAGAGTACATTAGGTCACATCAAATATTATACTGATGCAATTTGCTCAAAACGGAATCCAAGATGGTGGACAGGCTGCAACGGCTGTAACGAACTCTTCCATAATTTAAAGAGTTTTTTCCTTTTCCTTTACATTTTTAATTCACTTTTGACCCATTTCTAATCCATATCTGATTTTTACATGAGCACATATAGTGAGGCTACCAATTTGTTTTTAGCTACATTTTACAAGTCAAGAGGCCTCTTACAAGCCAAGAGGCCTAAGAGGAAAGGTTGTGAAAGAGGCCTGAGAGGAAAGTAGAGAAAGAAGGTACAGACCAATTACTCCTTTCCAAACTATTGATATTTAAGTAACTGATACAGGCTACAGTGTTATATACATTTGGAAAGGGATGTATTTTTTGTAGCTAAAGTATCTAACAGAATCCAAGATGGTGGACAGGCTGCAATGGCTATAACGAACTCTTCCATAATTTAAAGAGGTTTTTCCTTTTCCTTTACATTTTTAATTCACTTTTGACCCATTTCTAATCCATATCTGATTTTTACATGAGCACATATAGTGAGGTTACCAATTTGTTTTTAGCTACATTTTACAAGCCAAGAGGCCTCTTACAAGACAAGAGGCCTAAGAGGAAAGGTTGTGAAAGAGGCCTGAGAAGAAAGTAGAAAAAGAGGCCTGTGAGGAAAGTAGAGAAAGATCCAAGTGGTCAAATTCCCAAGAGAAATTTCAAGCGCATTGCCCTGAACTGAGTTAAACAGCCGCCCTCCGCAGCCCAGATCCATCGGCATAGCCCAGGAGATTGAAAAAGGCAAGGAGTGAAACCAGAGGAGATACGCTACCGCCATCTTGAATAGCGAGTAACAACTGCCCTCTGCAGCCTAGATCCTTTGGCAAAGACCAGGAGATCGACGAAGCGCATCGCCCTGAACTGAGTTAAACAGCTGCCCTACGCAGCCCTTATCCCTCAGCATAGCCCAGGAGATTGAAGAAGGTGAGGAGTGAAACCAGAGGAGATCCGCTACCACCATCTTGAATAGCGAGTAACAACTGCCCTCTGCAGCCCAGATCCTTCGGCAAAGACCAGGAGATTGACGGAAGTGAGGAGGGAGATCTGAGGAGACCTAATGTGAGTCCACCGCATCTGCGCTGCACCGCTACCCTTGCACTTCATCTGTAAGGACCCCTCTGTACGGAGTCCTTCCAAGGCTATCACTGAGGCTACCACTCCAACCAATTCCCAACGAGGCTACTGCAACTGACCACGTTGATTCATCTATAATACCTTAATTTCCTAATAAATAAATA
>QLTV01003960.1:161038-174710 GCA_003457575.1 Thermophis baileyi
ATTATTTTATACTTATAAACCCAGTATATATGATAGTCTATTTATGGTAAGGTAGAGACAACTTCCAATTCAAATATCAATATTTTTTCTTTAAAATAAAGCATCTTTCCAGAACCACATCTTCTTTTAAAGCTTCCAACAAAACTTTTTGTTTTTCTCCTAATTCCCAAACGTTTTCTTCATGATTTTAATATGCTTGTTCCGCCGCTAATCTTTAACTTCCTTATTTCTCCCCCTCGTATTTTTGTGGCTATTTTGAAAAGCAAACAATCCTTTTTAGCCCAGATCGCAAATCACTCATTTTTTCCTCCTGCTCAGTCTTAGTGTTTCTGGTCCTCCTTCAGCTTTGTGGCAGCCATGTTTGCTGCTGTGTCTCCACGCCATTGGCTAGGGGCTTTCCAGCTCAGGGAGGGGAGATGTAGCTCCCCTCTACCCTCCTGGCAGTCCCCCTTCGCTTTTCCCACTCTCCGGGGGGGGGCCCTTAGGTCTGAATTTGGACCCTTGGGTGTGGAGTGTTCGGAGCCGGCTGCGGAGCTTGCGGTCCCGGCTTCCGATGTCGACAAAGGAGAAACTGGAAGTCCCCCTTGCTAAAAATTTTGAAGCCCACCCCTGGGTGGCATGGGTGGCCATGATGGTGGCCACTGACAACACATTGCTGAGATATTGTGATACAAATACATCCCTTTTCGAATTTGCTTCACTACATCACATGCACATTAGAAATGGAAGCCAGCCAAGATATCAACCTCCCTTTATTAGCATCATCATGGGTTCCTGCAGAGGGCCGATCACAATCTCCACTCAAGCACGTTACACTCTTACTTCCCATTTGGTTTCTCTGTTCCTTCAGTTTGTTTATTCTTGTATTTATTCCAGTTTTAAGAGTTCTTCCAGCTTTCTGATTTCTTTCTTGGCATATATGATATTGCTTATGATATATAGGAATTTAATGTCACAGGCTGTTCATTTTATATACCTTTATTGCTTTTATAATTTTACAAATTGCATCTGGTTTTAAATCTCATTTAGCAATTTAAAAAAATCATGTACCAAAACCAAAACAATCTAAACAGTCATATTTTTAATTTTCAGGTATATTTGAATTGTAGTTCAGTTGCTTTAGTTTTATTGCAGTATAAATTGTATATATGTTATATGTGTGACAGTATAAGAATATTTTAAAATAAAGTATATATGTGAAGCCAAAGAATTTAAGTGCAAAAAGATAACACTAAATTTTGGTGTGGCTAATAAAAATTAGCCATAATTGGTATCAAGGTTAAAAGATATCATGGTTATCTGCAGACAATGTGAATAGATATTAATTTTGAAATGAGAAATTTTTTAAATCAAAGGTTTTCAAAGTCAGTTAACACTGGAAAGACTAGACATTTTACAGAAGTTGAAAAAAATACAAATATTACCCTATGATAACATTTTTAAACTGCTATGATTTTCTGAATGTTTTACTAAATGCATCGAAGAAACCACTAAAAACAGTGCAAATAACATTGTCCTTGATTCCAACTGCAATTGATCAGAAGTTGTACCAAGTTAAGGACACAGCATGTCTACCAAAGTGCCTGATGGTGATAATGGAAAGAAATGTGTGATGTTATTACCCTATAGTCCAGTAGTGGGTTGTAAATCCTGTTGCTACCGGTTCATGCACAGAAGCATCCTGGGCAGGTGGGCGGAGCCTCCTGCCGCCGCCGCTACCGGTTCACCGAACCAGGCCGAACCGGGAGCAACCCACCGCTGCTATAGTCCTATTTCATTATAGGCTTAGTGGCTATATACACCAGATTTTGTTGATGTGCTGCTGGAGTCAGTGACCTTCTCAAATAATAAGTTAATAATAAGTTAAACTATATTGATATCTTATGTAGCTGGGTAGCATCATGATGTGGCCTGCAGTGTTAGTAAAAACATGTTTTGTAGAAAACGATCATACATTGCGATATGAGTTATGCTTCTAAAATCTTAACACTCATGTGTGATACCGCAATACACAATGTTTCAGAATCCTATTGAGAGCTATTGGCATATTGAGTAAAGTGAAGTCAGGAATGGAGAATAATGTATGTTGCTTGCAAAATGTTGAGATTCTCTTTTATTACAGCTCCATGTTGCTCTTAATAAATATAGTCAATTCACCTCTTGTGCTATTGCTTCCTTGTAAATGAAGAAAACACACTTAAGTGTAGCTTATTTTTTTTCTGTTTAGTGAGAGTTTGTTTGCTTGCTTTTTAAAACTATCTCAACCTTATTTTACAGTTTGTGTTTCCTGATCAAAATGAACTTGGGAGTTATGGTAGAAGAGGATTTCAACAACTGCAGAAAACAGCTACTGAACACACAGATTTTGCCGCAGTAAGTGACAAAGCCCTCACTGCTCAGTGGAGTCCATGTGCTTTGCTAACAAAATATTGCTGGTAGAATCTTTCTACTTCTATAACCAAGACTGCTAACTTATAGCATGACTGCTGCTTATGTACCCTCCAACTAGCTGCTATAGAAAATACAGTTTCTCCTGTGTTTTCTACTATTTTTGTCAAATAGCTGGTCTATGCATTATTCTTTTCCTTTATGTTAAATCAATGAAAACTGGAATCACTGGATTCTCGTGTGTATATCAAGCTTAACATCATAATACATACTTCTATAAAAGCTGTATCAGGTGTAGAAAGTCAGCACCTACCCCCCAGAAGAATGAAATATTTTGGGAAATATTAAAAAGGCAAAATATTGTATTTCCCTAAAGGAGAAATGGACAAACATGCTCAAAGACAGAAAGCAGACTCAGTCTTTCTTAATAGTCCCCAGCAAATATTTTGTGCCCATTACGAAAGATTGGGCCAGCCTATTCAGAAACCAGCCCCAGTTTCACTGCCCCAAGCAGAAACTGAGGAGGCCAGCTTTTAGAAATGCAGATTTGGTAATCCATTCAGAAAGACTGGGTCAAGACAGAAACTAAGATAAGCAACAAACAAAAGGTTGACAAAATTAGCTCAGACAAACACCTAGGATTTGCATTTCCTCTTTTGCCTATAGAGCCAGCTATGACCTCTACATAACTCCTACATGACCCCATAGGAAACTGACAACAGCCAATAGAATATTAAAGGACATGTTTTTGCACAGGAACAGGAAGCTCAAATACAGAGCCCAAAGAAGGTATAACGCCCTCTCTCAACTCCATTTTGTCAGCTGCCCAGAACCACAAACCCTGGTGGTTCTGCTTCATCTCCCTCTTTCCAATCAGCCTCCAGCTTCCATTTTATTTCCAGTGCCTTCTTCCCAGCTTGGAATTGGACCAGATGGATGTTTCTTCCAACACAGGTTATTTCATTTTGGCCACTACATTGAAGAATTTCTTATTATATTCCATTCTTGAAAGGAAACCTGTCAATCAGGTATGTTGCCCTATTAAATTTGTCCATCGGGCTAAAATATGACATTAATACATATTAATCTATAGGCACCAAGTGTTGTTTAGTAGCATGGGGTTTGAATGGTACAATCATCATGCTGGTACAATTTATGATCCCTTGATATCTTCTGAAAGGAGTTAGGGAAGCACTGTTTTAACATATTCAGAGTCCTTGCAGGAAGGTCTGCAATTTACTTCTGAAAGTATCTGGTCTATCTGTATGGGTTGAAAATTTTATTGACTAGCTCTGCACTAACATAAATAGATTCTTCCAATTGCCACTGAAGGTCAAGGACAGGCATTTTATCTTGCTGATAATGACAAATACAAGTGGCCTCTCCTCTATTCAGGAGGATAGAGGGCAACTATAAATGTGCAACAGGAGAAGGCCTTCCAGTTTATAAGCAGCAATCATTCAAGTCTGGTTTCAGTGCTGCATAAGGAGCAATTGTAAAAGATGTAAGAACTAGTTGCACAAGGAAGAGTGATTTCCTGCACCTACTAATTGAAATTAGTGTTTGCAACTTTAAGTTCAGGGGCAATTTGCATTAAAAAAACATTTTAAAAATAGGTGAGACTGAATGATTTTTTTGAAAGAGATGCCTTGAAAGTTTGATCAATGCATTAGAAAACATGAAGAAAGTCTGAGAGGTTTCAGAAGTTGCTGATAGCAAAGGGGTATTGTCAAAGTCTTCTCTGAGGTAAATTTTTATATGTAGGTAAAGGCAACCACGGGGAGTCAAAAAAGTCAAGATGGCATGCAATCAAAGCTTAGTTCCTTTTTTACATGGGTGCAATGCAGTTTAAAGAAAGGAGGAATTTGATTGGCATATTTATACCTGTCATATTGACTTTTTTGGCCCTACCTGGCAGTGGATATATCTGGCAGTCACCTTGTTTCTGGATGAAATATAAATTAAAATACTGATTAGTTTTAAAGTCCTACATGATTTAGATCCAGGCTACTTGAGAAGGACCCATTCTTTTAAATGAGTCTCCAGGCTGTTTGAGAGAACACCACCTTCTATATCAGGGGTGTCAAACTCAAGGTCCGCGGGCCAGATCTGGCCCGTGGGATGCTTAGATCTGGCCCATGGGGCCACTCTGGAAACAGTGAAGGACTGGCCCGTGATGCCTCTGGCATTGAAAATGGAGCTCAGGAGGGCTCCCTCGGGAAACGCACCCTGGCCATGCCCCCCCACCCCCTCTGAGGTCAAACACAACCCTGATGCAGCCCTCAATGAAATTGAGTTTGACACACCTGTTCTATATCAACCTCCAGGCTGTTTGAGAGTACACCTTCTACATAAACATCTCCTACTTTATCAGCTTCCAGGCTGCTTGAGAGAACTTCCTGAATCAATACCTCTTTCTACATCAACCTCCAGATTCTTTAAGGCAGTGGTCCCCAATCTTTCTGGCTTTGCAGACTGGCTCGGTGGAGAGGGGATGGTTCTGCAATGAGCAGGGGGTGAGTGTGTGTGCAAGCTCCATTTATGCAAGTGATGGGCACATGCACCTGCCACTCGCACAAATGGAGCTTTGTGTGGGCGTGCGGGCCTGCTGGTCTCAAAAGTGGAGTTGCGCATTTACATGCACTTGCTGGCGTAGTATTGGGCCATGGCCGAGTGGTTGGGGATCCTGGTTTAAGGAAATATCTTTCTATGAACCCGCATGTTTAATGAATTAATTTTAGGATGAGTTGCTATAAGTTAATCTGGCTGAAACATGGAACACGTTTCATGGATATATTTTTTTTACATCCCATCTCTTTGGAATGCATTCTTTTTAAAAAAGTATTGTTTCTTATTAGCTTACTTACAGAGTCTTGAAAAAATATGTTTTTGCACAGAAAGAAGAATTGATGTGCCGAGTATTGATGTTGATTATCATTTCTATTTATTTCTTATGTTTTAATTTCTCTTTGAACTGCTTTTAATATTTTAAATTTTGCTTTTTTATTGTAAAACTTTCAGAGATGTAGGTAGTCATTTAATATATTAGGCCCAATAAACAAATAGCAGAGTAGAAGATTTTTTTTCTGCAGTCAAAAGCACTTGTCATAGTAGTATGAGATAACTATTAAATCTTTTCATGTATGAATCAGGTTTTATAGCTCATTAGAGCCAAAGATAATGAGCCAAAGTTCATTAGAGCCTGGCACTGGACATGTTTCTTTTTGCACATAAAACAAAAGCCTTACTTTAACCATTTCCTATGCAAAGGAAGCCACATCACTGAAATGAATTCAAATGTCTTGTTCATATTAAATACTCAATATGTATGTTTAATACACATTGAGTGTTTAGGGTATGATAGAACAGCACCATCATATTTCTGTTGTTTCTGTTGTTGTTAGAAACCAGTTGTTTTAAACTGGGATAATGTTTTTCATGTTTTTCCGAAATCCAACCTGGTTGCTAAATTTTGTAGGTGTCTAATTACATACAAACACTGCCTCACTGTGCATTATACTCAATTCAGAATGTTAACAGAACATTCACCATAGTTTTAAATTGTTATTTAGCAGAAGGCAACACAGACAATGTAACAAGCAAAACTAAAAAGAGACATTGGCCATTTCTTCTATCTCAGGAATCAGAGAGACATTTGGCTCATAATACTCCCAATTGTGTACTTGTTTATTCTTACTAATGTTCTTTTGGAATTATGTCTCCTCACAATGAGCACCTCTATTCTTTCTAGATTCTGTTTCAATGTGTTACCCCTTATCCAGGGATGAGAATAGAAAAGAATTCAGGGAGACATGTCAATTTCTGAAATGTCACAGAAAATAAGTATGGGTGTCATTAGTGTACTGGTAACACTTAAATTCCAAACCATAAAATGTTCTCCCCAAGCAGTTTAAGGTAAATATTAAAAAGCATTGGTAATAAAATGGATCTCTAAGGACACCAAATAGTTTCTCCTACTTTTATGAGCAATTGTCATCAAGTGACACTAAGTGAAATCTATTTAAGGGATAAGAATAGAATTGTGCTGAAATCTATTCCCAAATCTCTCAAGTGATCCAAAAGGATATCATGATCAATGGTAATAACTTCTGAAAGATCAAGAAGAAACAGAGGCACACTCCTTTTATTAATCTTCACAGAAAGAACATCCATTAAGCTCACCAAGGCTGTCTGATCCACATGCTTTTAATTATTCCATGCTGAAGCCAGTTTGAAATGGCTCAAGGTCATAGCCAAGAATCCACCAGTCCCTTAATCTTCTTACCCAACTATGATAGGTTAGAAACTACAGGTAGTTCTTGACCTACAACCATTTGTTAGTGTTTGAAGTTACAATAACACTTTAAAAAGTGACATTGTTCTGATCCAGCCTTCACAAGTAATGATAAGCCACTTACTCGTGAGTAAAACAACCCCCTTTTCAAAACAGGGCAGGGACGGTCTTTTATTCACATGGGTAAACAAAAACCAAACGTAATTAGTCCCAACAAACCTGGTTCTGGCCAAGGAATCCGAATTGCTTGCTGTAGACTAGAAAACGAATGGTTGTCTATGACAACTGGCCACTCCCAAACACCTACTATTTATTTCCCAGCCAGGGAGAGGCTGGCTAGTGACTATGTCTGCTATTCCCTGAGAGCCAGCTTATTGCTTTCCTTTGCTCTCCTCTCCTTTTACTCTCTACACATACGCGCATCTGGGATGGGCCCCATCTGTTTCTCCCCCTCACTCAGCTAGGCCCCAAAGACAGCTGCCTCTCCACCTGGGGAAGGATGGAAGGCCCTGGCTGTGCCTTTGTCTCTTGATGCTGTTTCCTTATCAGAGCCTCCCAAAGGCTCCAAAGCTGGCCCAGGCTCTCCCTCAACCTCGTGCTCGTCTGACTCTGCTGCTAGCTCTGCTGGCAGCTGATGGGTCACAACACTTATGACCATTTTTCAAACTTACAACTGGGCAGCCTCCCCATGGTTATGTGATCAAAATTCTGACACTTGGCAAACTGGCATGTATTTATGACAGTTGCAATGTCCCAGCATCATGTGGTCATCGTTTGTAAACTTCTGACAAGCAAAGTCAATGGGGAAGCCAGATTCACTTACCAATCATGTTATTAACTTAACAGCAGCAGTCATTCACTTAACAACTATGGTACAAAATATTATAAAATGGGGCAAAACTCACTTAACTATCTTTCTTAGCAACACAAATCTCTGGCTCAATAGTGGTTGCAAGTCTAGGACTACCTATAATCCATAATTTTCCATCTTTTAGGAATCCATTGGGGGATTCTGGCTAGAGTTTGCAGGCTAAATTGGTCAAAGATCCAGAGGCAGGATGTACCACTCCTAGCAGTTTTATGATATAAAAGGAGATCCTGGTTAACTCTACACCAATCATCATCAAAGGGGACATCCAGACTGACATTAATATAGAGATTTTCTCTGCAAATAACTAATTAAAAATAATATTGTAATGGAATGTGTAAATAACCTTGGGGAACAGAGGAGAAAATGTTGCCTTGGAAAACAATCAGACAAGAGGCAGGTGTCCCCAGTGGCTTAATGGTCAGAGAAGAACATTTAGGAAGGATAATCAAACAGTTAAAAGTGGCAGTGAGAAGTCTGCACTTTCAGACTTGAAATGTTCAGTAAATGTAGCCATACAATAAAATAGAATTAGTTCATCTGGTCATTTTTTCTGTCTGGTTTACTTGGGAAGGCTGACATCAATCTTGCAAGTCTAATAGTAAAACATCCTACACTACTTTTAATTGCTTGAGCTATTAAGGTGGGTCCTTCCTACATTTTTTCCTCTGGATAGTAAGCCACTGGGGGCTCCTGCCTCTCTTGTATGATTTTTTTCTAGCAGCACATTTTCCATTTGTTCCTCAAGTTCATTACAATTACAATGAATATCTGAAAGTTCAACAATAGAATTCTGGAAGGAGAAGGCGGGGATACTAGAGGACAATTGTGACAATTCCTTTAGCAAGCTACCTTCTGCAGGTATCAGGTCATTGATAGCATTATTGGCAGAAAAAAAACTTAAACCCTTTCAAGGTCTATTGGTCTCCATGTAGATCCAGTAATATTTTCCAGCACCTTTATGGAAGTGAAATATAATCACCTATCTAACCTTAACCAGATTATAACCATTCTTGGTATTGTGATACTTCATTCTGGCCATTGTTTCCCTCTTTCTTACATTGTTATAGCTTGCATGGACTATCCTCTAACATACATGGTTGTGTATTGAAATAAATAAATCAAAGATTTTTCAACTGTAGGCAAACACCAGAGATAGTGAAGGAAGGTCCCTCCAGTTACTCGTTCTTTGGTGAGGGCAGTCCAAGGATCAGAAACCTTTTCAAGAAAGGGAATCCATACATAGTGGGCAACATTAAAAAAATAAATAATTAATAAAATTAAATCACAGGTAATCTCAGAAATCTCACATGATTCTGATCACTGAGGCCAAAATTTGCTGCTCTTCTGCTCACCAGCCCCAAGGCAATTGAGAATATCCATCAGTCACAATTTAAAGACGTTTGGATTTTTGTGCACATACTACTCTACTATTTATAATTAAGACAAACCCTGAGGGGATGCTTTTCTCCTTGTTTCCAAATATGCACAATGAAAATTATGTCTGTGATACCCATTCAGTTTCAATGGTTAAACAGAAAACCATTCTGAATGAAAAGTAGCATGTTGCGTGTTACCTATAAACCCTCTTTTGAAACAGAAATTTATACTGGTGGTTGGCTACTGTATTTGGAGTTTTAATTCTGTAAACGTATCCTTGAAAATTCACTACAGGTTGTGCAAAAGACACAAGTTTCCCAGTTCTATTTCTTATTTCATGTATTTTATTATGAAATATATGAATATGGATGAATAAGCACACACACAGAGATTAATAACAATTATAAAATATTGCAAATACTTTTAAAATCAGTATAATATCTCAATGTATGAGATTATTATGTAATACAAGACAAAACAAGATATGACAAGACTAGACTAGACCTTAATACATCAGTCAAAAAGTAATAAAATAACACAAAATGTTCCTTCAATTTGACATTTTCTTCTTTCTTCCATATATTAATGAAATGCTAACTATCTTTGACACCAATAATGAATAAAGTGATGAGTTGGGATAGTAGGTCTCAAAGGATGGGAATAATCCATAATTTTGTCTTTTCTTTATGGCTACACGGAGTGTCAGTATTGGATTAAAAAAGAAACCTATCTCAGCCTTGGTTTATTGTAGAGCCCAGATAATCTTACCATTTTTGTAATGGTTGTTTAGATCTGTATTGTTCATTGACCTTTGTGGCAAAATGTTGCACTTGGGATTGTGATATCATGACAATAGGGGACAGTTTTCCTTTAATTTGCATCATTTCCTTAAATTACGTACATTCAACAATAAGGAGATTAAGAGTAATTAAAGGAAAGTCATATGTAGAGAAGAATAGCAGCCAGAACAGCAACCTCTGTTATTCTGAAATCCTAGAACAGTGACGCCAGAGAGACAAGTCACTGAATGTGTATTTACTTACCACATTGAATAATTTAAAAAAATAAAAAAAAATCCGCTTCTGTGCATTGGCTGTCCAACTGGGTGGGAGAAGGACCACAGATGTCTTCTTCCACTTTTCTATTTGTTTCTCTTGAGATTAGGAAATTCTGACTTCTGAAAAGTGGATGTGTGTGAGAGAGGATGTGATTAAAGACCAAGGATGCTTAAAAAAAAAATATAGGATGTTGATTATATGATTGTGCTACTGTCTTGACTTTTTATTTCCCCCCAGGGACACCTAAAACAGGTGGTTTTAGCCAAGAATTGAAAAAATGGAAAATTGGGAATAATATTTTCTGCCTCATCTTATTCTACTACATTTGAGATACCCATAATGAAGGCAGAGCAAATTAATATCAAGAGGCAAACAGTGATAATGTTAACTTGTATGCATTTAATTGCCACCAACAATAAAATATTCATAGGGCAGTGTTAATGAATATCTGATATCTATGCACAGCATTATTTGGCAATGTTTTCTTTCAACATAATTCTGTCTGGAAATGCAAACTTGTTATAATATAAAAATTTGACATATAAAGAAATTTCCTGACAAATTTAAATAATGTAGTGACTTGAAATTCCTAATGAAACGAAATCTTTTTGTAGTCCTACATTTTATATTTCTTTAGAGTCACAATTTTCATGAATTAGATTAATATCTAAAGTTTTTGAATAAATAAATATAATATTCCCAGAATTAAAAAAAATATTTCACTTGGAGACAGTTCTTACATCCATACATCTCAGGATTCCTATGCAGAATACTCTGGTCTCATTTACATTAATTTTCACAATAACCCTATTAAAGAATCCAGTATAATTCTAGGATTAATTGAAATCAAAGTTTCCATAAGAGAATCAAAATAATAGTATCTAAACCAAATTTATGTGTAAACAATATGCAAAATACTGTATGATGAATCAGGAGTTTATATCTGGAGGAGAATTGTGGTGGAATGTAGTCTGGATTCCGGGGGGGAGGGGTTGCATTCCAAAGCACCAAGAGACAACAAAGTTTAAATAGTGTGGTTGAGAGAAAGGCGATTAAGACAGCTTCTCTGTAAACATTCTTTAATGATGTGAGTACAGGTAGTCCTCGACTTATGACCACAATGGAGCCCAAAATTTATGTTGTTAAGTGAAACATTGAATTTTGCCCCATTTTACCACCTTTCTTGCCACATTTAAGTGAATCACTGCAGTTGTTAACTTGGATGGATGACTGCATGAAAACGTCTTGATTTTCTTAAGGTGACTTTCAAAGTTACTTGTGATATAAGTTCTGGTTCTCAGCTGTTTTAAATCTCTAAAAAGGTTTCTATCATAAGTAGATCATGTCTGCCCTTCAATGCAGTATTTCTAATAATCTGTTATTACAGATATAGTGGATTATGAGAAGCCACAAAGCAAAGAGAAATATTAGCAAATTCAAAAGATAACCAGTAGCAATAGTTACACATTTAAGCTTTTAAATCTGAACACAGGAAGAAAAAATTGAAATTGAATTGAATTGAATATTTTATTTGGCCAAGTGCAGTGGTGAAATCCAATGTTTTTTACTACCGGTTCTGTGGGCGTGGCATGGCGGGCGTGGCATGGCTTGGTGGACGTGGCTTGGTGGGCATGGCAGGGGAAGGATACTGCAAAATCTCCATTCCCACCCCACTCTGGGGCCAGCCAGAGGTGGTATTTGCCGGTTCTCCGAACTACACAAAATTTCCGCTACCGGTTCTCCAGAACCTGTCAGAACCTGCTGGATTTCACCCTGGCCAAGTGTGACTAGACACACAATGTGTCCAATACAAAAGCATTCAGTGTACTTGCAAAGTAACAGAGAGAATAACAATTACAACAATAATAATACTAATAAAAGGGGGAAGTAAACAAGATAATAAAACATATTTTTTATAATTTTAAAAAGTATAGTTGCTAATTTTTATTTTTCAAAAAAAGAATGACTGATTTTTTTAAACTACAAATTAATGCAGCTACAGCTAATGCTCTTCAGGTCTCAAGTTTAGTAGATAATATATTAATGAGTAAATTCAGAAATCTCTGTCCTGCAACTGAACACCAGGCAGCTAATGAAAAAGTAAAAGACTTCCTATCAGATTGTTTAATAAATAAAAATGAAGCAGGCTTATAATCACTTTTTAAATTTTTAAAGTTTTGAATAACTTCCTTTAATAGTATTTCATTAGTTTTATGGCTTAGTATAAAATGCTGAGAACTCTAGATAGCCAATAGAACACTCTAGTAGACAGATAGATAGATGATAGATAAAATTTAATAAATAATTCATAGAGCCAGAATGAGGCTGAAATGCGATCTTAGCTGAATGCAATTTAATTCTCCTTAAAGCATGTTAGAATGTCCAGTTTGGGGACAGATTCTATGAAACCGCAGCAGGAATTATATATTATATCAATGATTCTCAATCTTGCAGGCTGGGTAATTCTGGGAATTAAAGTCCACATAGCTTAAAGTTGCCAAGGTTTAGTAACACTGTATTGTACTACTGTATGGAAATAGAATTCTAATTTCAGTTTCATATTCTGGGTATGGAGGTTGAATGTCCCAACAGTGCTGTCCCAACAAATATCAATGGCCACCATCAAATTGTGATTCTAGTGTTTATGTATTCACCAATATGCCTATTGGAGGGTTGTTTCTCTTTTGGTTTCTTTCCTTTTTGATTAATGTAGTTTCATGATGCTTCATTTTTCTTACTGCATCAGAAATGCTTTATTGTGATCTTTTGAGCTTCATTGTGAGCTTTAAGATATGTGTGTATGTTAAGCAGTACAGAAATAGACTGATAAACCAATAAATATTAATAGCTGCCTGGCAGTTCTTCTTTTGTAAGTGCAGAAGAAGATATGCTGAAATCCTGAAAAAACATTCTGAAATTTGTTGTCTTCTCATTACAGGCATAAAACGGCAGGGACATAATCAGGGGGAGTCAAATGTTGTAAGCCAAGGTGGCAGCCATCATTGTTTTATTTATTTATTTATTTTGTCAAGTACGTATTTGGTAATATACATAGGTATAACATTATTTATATACATAAGATGGGTACAAATAAAAGGGAACGTTTGGACAGGGATGGTAGGCACGCTGGTGCGCTTATGCATGCCCCTTACTGACCTCTTAGGAATGGGGTGAGGTCAACAGTAGACAGTCTAAGGGTAAAGTTTTGGGGATTTGGGGAGGAAACCACAGAGTCAGGTAGTGAGTTCCAGGCATTAACCACTGTGTTGCTGAAGTCGTATTTTCTGCAGTCGAGTTTGGAGCGGTTTACATTTATTATTGTTTGCCCAAGAGTCAGGTAGTGAGTTCCAGGCATTAACCACTGTGTTGCTGAAGTCGTATTTTCTGCAGTCGAGTTTGGAGAGGTTTACATTAAGTTTGTATCTATTGTGTGCTCGTGTATTATTGTGGTTGAAGCTGAAGTAGTCGTTGACAGGAAGGACGTTGTAGCAGATAATTTTATGAGCTACGCTTAGGTCATGCCGAAGGCAACATAGTTCTAAACTTTCTAAGCCCAGAATTTCAAGTCTGGTTGAGTATGGTATTCTGTTGTGAGCGGAGGAGTGGAGGACTCTTCTCGTGAAATATTTCTGACTCTCTCAATTGTATTAATGTCCGATATGCAGTGCGGGTTCCAGACAGGTG
>QLTV01003960.1:198312-209200 GCA_003457575.1 Thermophis baileyi
GGTCACAAAGTATCTGTTGTTACAGAAGTTTTCATTTCTCTCTCTAATACACCTGATACTAATCAATTCTATATCCTATCTTTCAACTACGTAAAGCCTAAGGGAAGGGAAGAAGGGGACTAACCTTAAAAAAGTTTACTTGGCCGTAAGGCTACTCTCTTTCAGTGGGATTTACTCCTAATAGATACACATGATTGCTGGCAGACAGCTACAGTAGCTCCATTGTTTAATAGGCTATAAGTAAAATTTCTACATTAACAAAATTTATACCTAAACAACAGAATATAGGAACAAAAAATCATAGCAATAGCCTGAGCTATGCTTTTCTTCTTTAAATGGAAGTACTACCCATTTTAACCAGACATTAAGACTCATTAGTTTGGAATACTAGTATGGCTTGCACCTTACAAACTAGCTCAACTTTGTTTCCTTTAAATCTTGCTTTCGTTTCACACCAATTGCTTCGGACCAAGAGCTCCGTTTTTAGGGAAAGAGAGTGGACTGGGGGGGGGGGCGCTTTGGAAATAAAAGTACCACAAGAGAAAGGGGAAAGGAAGGGAAGAAGGGATTAACCTTAAAAAAGTTTACTTGGCAGTAAGGCTACTCTCTTTCAGTGGGATTTACTCTTAATAGATACACATGATTGCAGGCAGACAGCTAGCTCCGTTGTTTAATAGGCTCTAAGTAAAATTTCTACATTAACAAAAGTGGAAAGGCACGCTCTGGATTCCGGACTCCAAGCCCTCGTTCTCATTCTTCCCAAACCCTTCCCTTCCCACTCCCGGATTTTTCTCCCCCCCCACCATCGCTTCCTTTTCCTTGAAGCTCCTTTCAGGGTGGGAGGGAAAACCAAATAAAAACGGGAAGGAGGCAAGGACAGAAAATGGTGCATGCCTGCAAAACAGGAGAAGGGCATTTTTCAGCCGCTTTCTTGGACTGAAAAGTTGAGAAGACCCAAGGAAGCAGCAACAGGCCGGGACTAAGACGACCCCCGCTCTCACCCCCCCACCATCCCACGCTGCCTTCTTTTTCTCTCCCCGCCCCCGCTCTTCTCTCTCCCGGGAAGAAGGGGACTAACCTTAAAAAAAACCTCTGCTGCTGAGCTGAGAAAGCAGTAGCTGGGAACAATATTGCTACGGAGTTAAAACAACGAAAAAAATGTCCTTCCCCTGTTCCTACCCTCCCTCTTTTTCTCCCCACCAGTTTCTTTTAGCTTTGGCTCTGGTGCCAAAAGAGAAAATTTTCTTTTGTTTGTGAAGTCCCCCTCCTTTTTTTTCTGCCAGCTGGAGAAAGATGGGAGGGCTGCTGCTACCTCTATCAGTCCCAGCACAGCGTCTGCACTCTCTCTCTCTCTCTCTCTCTCTCTCTCTCACACACACACACACACACACACACACAGACACACACACAAAAGGAGGGGACAATATTCTCTCTTTCTCTCTTTCTTTCTTTCTTTCTTTCTTCTCTCTCTCTCTCTCTCTCTCTCTCTCTCTCTCTCTCTCTCTCTCTCTCACACACGCACACACACACACACACACACACACACACACCTGGTCTGGGATGAACTGATCCGGCGAGCACCAGAGCAGCAGCGGCAGGAGAAGGAAGAAAGTGGCACATCCACGGGACCTGAAGCGGATGCAGGCAGCAGTCACCCAAAAGCCCCGCGGAAGCCGAGTGCTCTCTCCCCCCCTCTTTCATTCTCTTTCTTTTTCTCTCTTTCCCTCTTTCATTCTCTCTCTCTCCCCCCTTTTATTCTCTTTCTCTCTCTCTATTCTGTCGTGTAGATGTGACTGCAGGATGCTTTGTCTGCGAGGGTCAATTTAGGTCTGATACGCCTAGCGAGGCAATGGAGAGGGGTGGAAGCCACTCGCCCTCTTTCCTCTCTCGCTGTGCGGGCCATGCGGGATGGCAATGAATGGAGAGGGGGATGGCCACCCGCCCCCTTTCCTTTCAAATCAGGTAACTTACCTCGCTGCCGGTTCGCTTCCTCCCGCGTCGCGTGGGCGCGCCTCATGGGCGCGCGCATGCGCAGTGCCAAAAAAATCCGAAAAAAATAAATAATAAAAAAGCCAAAAACAAGATGGCGACCACATGCACTGTGCAGGGAACTGGGCTTCTGCACATGCTCAGAAGAAATTTTTAAAAAAAAAAAATTAAAAAATTCAAAAAAAAGATGGTGGCCCCCACGGACCGGCACCAACCGATCCGCCATGACATCATCGTGACATCACCAGCAGGCTGCTACCGGTTCGGGACAACCAGTCCGAACCGGGAGGATCCCACCCCTGGGAATGATGTATGATGGAAGTAAACCTTCAGTGAGAATAATGGAATGCTTAACAAGTGTTTAGTCAGACACATGAATATACATGCATGCATGTGATACCGTGGTGTTGGTTGAGAATCCAAATGAACTCCAATGAAGTTAAGTAAATTTTATGATACAAAAAGTAGTCTGGATTTGAGAATAAAATTGCCAATGTATCAAAGACCAAGGTAGTTGTGTTTGACAGGGCAAATGGAGTGAGCAATGCAAGCTGTAAATCACTGGTGGAAAAATAAAGCATGTAGATGAATGTCTGTCCTTTGGCCAAAGGTTGATTGAAGATGGCAGGAATGAATGAAGAAATGCTGGATAGACTTGCAAATATTTGTAGAATGGTAGCAGTGTGTGGTGTATTGTGAGGAATTTGTGGTAGTTGAAAGTAGAGGAGATGTACAGAGCGTGTTCTGTTTACTTTATTCTGTGGAAGTAAGAATTGGGTGTGGAAAAAAAATGAGTTTATGCATTTAAGAAGTGTGTGTGATAACAAGAACTTGATGTTGAATGTGTGTAAATCTGATTCCAGACTGAATGACCATGGCAAAAGAAATGCATAGAAGTAGTTATGTTGTGTAGAAAGAATGAAGTCTGAATTGCATGAAGGATTTATGAAGGAAAAGGGAATGGGGTAGGAAGGATTGAAGACCAAGAAAGTTGTAATTTGAGGGAAATTAGTGAAATTCTCCAAAAGAGAAAAGAGAAAAGTATGAAGAACAAAAAGATATGGATCAAGTAGCATATGAACGTGGGAAGCAGGATTTGTTTGTACAAATAGAAAGTTATGGAAGGGTTCAGTGACTAGTTTTGGTATAACTTAATTTTCTTTTCTTTTTCTTAGGTTGTGCTTTTAATTTGTTTGGCTTACTGTACTATTTTTTTAACTCCTTTTCTGCACTCTTATATAATATTGCTTTCTCCAAAAGGAAATAATGCATGTATGAATGTATTTATAATTTTTCAAGATGACCAATTTTATGTAATCTGGAGGGAAATGTTGCCTTTTGCAAACCAGCTATAAAATATGAAAATAGACACAAATAATAGCAACATTGTGTCATTAACAAGGCAATTACAAGTCACACAAGGGCCATTTTGCAGGAAACCAGCCATCTCCCACTTTTCAATTAAGTGAGCAGAAGCATTCTTTCAATTATGTCATTTTGAAAGAGACGTATTTGCATCTTTTAGCACTTTGAACACCACCTGTTTGTGCTACATCATCATTAATATTCCATGATGGTCTTTGTGTGTTTATTTGTGCTATTACAGTCTAATTGACAGGATTTTAACTATTTCATATTCAGAGACTTCACAGATGTCACAGGTAGATAATGATCATGTAAAGGCTGAAAAGAAATCAGTTTATATTCACAGATGCCTGTTTTCCCCCTTTTCTTAGTGATGTACTCTGTATGTCCAATGTAAACGCTTCAGAACAAATATTTGAGTTGGTTTGCAGAATATCAACTGTTTGTCCCCCAGGCAACATTTACTCACTGTAACTCTTGAGAATTTGAGGTATTTCTTATTCCCAGGAATTTACTCATTCACTTGGCATACCATGTATTGTGGCCAAAATCTAGAGAATCACTGCATCGCAGTACAAGTGAGTTCTTAGGATCTCTTTGTTTTCTATATCTTTAGTATCCATCCACATTTTGCAGTCCATAAACCAACTCATTCATTTTCTTTATTTTGTTTTTCAATTGTCAGTTACAGAGTTGGTGGATTCTGGGTATGTTTTGGAATAAAAAGATTAATATCCAGAGAAGAAATATTTAAATAAATAAATCAATGATAAATTCCATTGTTTAAAATATAAAAGGGTCTATCTCAGTATAGCCCAGGCAGGTGGAAAAGGAAAACTCTTAAAGTGATAAACATAAGGATAAGTGGAAAATTTCAGTGGTGCTGAAAATATAACTTTGGGTCTCCAGTGCTATTTTAATAGGAAACAAAGGATGATTAAATCTTCGTGCATTATTTATCTCCGAACCATTCAAGGATATAGAAGTCAGTATAACCTTTTAGGACTGAGAACCTAAATCTTTTAATTAGAGGCTTTAAAAACTATACCTAAGACATGAGCCGCTGTGGCGCAGTGGTTACAGTGCAGTACTGCAGGCTACTTCTGCTGACTGCTGGTTGCAGTTTGGCAGTTCAATTCTCACCGGCTCAAGGTTGACTCAGCCTTCCATCCTTCCGAGGTGGGTAAAATGAGGACCCAGATTGTTGGGGGCAATATGCTGACTCTGTGAACTGCTTAGAAAGGGCTGTAAAGCACTGTGAAGTGGTATATAAGTCTAAGTGCTATTGCTAAGTACTATTGCTATTAAAACTGCCTCACAAACCAGTTAGGCTGATGTATCCAAGGGAGACTTGGGGTAGTCTAGAGTGCCTAATTTCTGAACAGTAAGTTTTACCTGAATATTTACCTGTATCACCATGGAGCCTAATGGATTATAGATTGCAGTTTTGGAAAAAAAAACACCTCAAATTTATGGAGGAAGCTCCAGATGATTTCTGGAGCAGAAATCAAAGAAGGTCATGTGTGTGGTGATATCATCTCACAAATGGTGTGACAAATATTTATGCCAACTCTCATGGATTATAATATCATTGTGGCTTTTGCAGGATATTATTATATGCATCATTATATGCATATAGTAATATTATTATATGCGTATGAACCACGATGGCGCAGTGGTTAGGATGCAGTATTGCAGGCTAATTCTGCTGACTGCCAGCAGTTTGGCAGTTCAAGTCTAATCAGCTCAAGGTTGACTCAGCCTTCCATCCTTCCAAGGTGGGTAAAATGAGGACCCAGATTGTTGGGGGCAATATGCTGACTCTGTAAACCGCTTAGAGAGGGGCGTAAAGCACTATGAAGTGGAATATACTAAGGTAAGTGCTATTGCTATTGTGATTGATAGCATTGTCACAGATGTCTCTCAATAAAGCTTTTTTTGGTGTGTATGTATGTTCCCAAGTGCATAATATTTTCCCTTGCTTTGGCACAGATGCTCTGTTGATAAGATCAAGAGTATCAAGTACATAGTCCTAACTAATGACTAACTGCTTATAACTGCAATTATTTACAACAGTTTTCATTAAATTAACAATATTAATTAGTGCCTTCTACAAAATGCTCTTCATTGTTCTCATATTGTCACATAGTTAACATATCTGACCCAAAATATGGTATAAAGTCAAAATCAACAGATTTTCTCACACTGTCCTTGTGACTAACTCTAGAACTGTGGATTTCCTAAAAATAAATACATTTATCACCAACCTGAAACAAAGAATTCTATTTTGCCTGAAACAATCACCCGGATATAAAAGTGTAGAATTTATATAAAATGCATGTAAAATGGTAGATATATTTCTCACTGAAAGAAATACAAGGTTGAATCATGTCTAAAAAGGGAGACATGGTCTAAACATCAACTAGAATAAAGTGATTTTTTTTCCCATCCAAATTTGAACTAAAATTATCCAACTGTTTTTCTTAACCACTATTTGAAGCATTCTTTCACATCTATCACAGCACCTATGCCACTGTAAAAATGGCTTTTTATTTGTTCTGTCCGAGAAACAGGAAAACAGAAAACAAAACATTCCTATATTTCATAATTATGAAAAAAATGTTGCTTGGATGGAGTTTTTAAAATACTTCTTATTATGATTGCCCAGTCAGCAAGATGTTTAGACTGGATTGGGCAATTTGATTGACTTATCAAGTTCTGGGATAGAAAAATATGTTTAAATAATATTAAAAGTATTGTCATATGATGTAAGTTGTTCCAAATAAAGCTGATTGTTGCAGTTGACTGATGGTTTTCAAATTGGTGTTCCAGATGTTTTGGGATTGCACACCCAAAACCCAAAGCATTTACTACTGTTTGTACTGAACCGTGGTGGTGCAGTGGTGAGAATGCAGTACTGCAGGCTACTTCTGCTGACTGCCGGCTGCCAGGAATTTGGCAGTTCGATTCTCACCGGCTCAGCCTTCTATCCTTCCAAGATGGGTAAAATGAGGACCCAGATTGTTGGGGCATTATGCTGACTCTGTAAACCACTAGAGAGGGCTGTAAAGTACTATGAAATGGTATATAAGTCTAAGTGTTATTGCTATTGTTACTATCTTAGCTTTCTTTTGTCATAGTCATTCTACTTCAACTTGCTAGCCTTTGTATTTTTTTATTTTCTCCTGTTCTTTCTCTTCTATTTTGCTGCCTCCAGGAATTGCAACAGATTGTGTGGAGGAGGTGGGATAGCCTGGTAGATGTTTTTGATATTTTATAACTATGGACTGACTTATTCAGTGTTGTTGACAGAGGAATCATTGCAGTGGCAAACAATAGTGGTGATATAAGTCTCCCTGAAAGATTCCTCTCTTGAAAATAGAGGCCTACCATCATTGACATTGTGCCATTGCTTTTTACACAAAGCCTCTAATATTTCTATTGGTTCTTATTATTTCTTGACACTTGTTTATCCAGTCATGGGGCAGCGAATCAAAGGCCTTCTTGAAAACCATCCAACTACATTGAAGTGGATCTTTCTTCTTTTGCATGGTCCCAAAATCATATTGTTAATTAGGAGGATTTTTTTTGGTCTTCCTTTTGGAAGACAAAAGGCTTCCAAAAGGAAGACAAAAGGCTTCCTATTTTGCTGAGGTAGAAAGAGCTGTTTTCAATTAGATACTATTGGACTGCATCAGCAACCACCCTCATTAACAATTTGAAATTCCTTGTTGGTAACCAGATAATTGGTCTGTAGTTTGCCTGGTGCTGCCCCTTTTGTTGACTATTTAATTATCATTCATAGCTTTTGCCAGATATTAACCAATCTTCTCTTTCACCTCCTTGCAGTATGTTATTAAAATGCTTGGCTATGAGTGGGTATAGACCAGTCAGATGTTTCAATTAAAAAATATGCAGTTCATCTTGACCTTAATTCTTGATGTTCCTAGTCAATTCTTGATCTTCCTTGTCTTTTCTGCACCATTTTGGCTATTATTGCAAGTTATTTCATCTCAGTTTCTTTTTTATTCTTATCTATTTTTATCCAAGCCAGATTCTTGTTGTATTTCTTTGGGTTGTTTCATATCTATAGTTGTCCCAGAACTTCAATATTCTGTGTTGACTGCTTCACTGCAGTTGCTCTGTTGATGTATTGGTAGAAAAATGGAGATTCTGCCTTTAGTGTGCAATTTGACCACCATATCAGCTGATCTACTTGGCTACAGCTGTTATTTTCTGCTTTATTATTTCTTTGTTTCAAGGTAATATTTCTTGATCAGGTGTTCTTCGGTCTTCTTGTTCTTCAGCTTCTTTTCTTTCACCTCTTCTAGCTTGCTTGAATGTGATCTTAGCATTTGATAACATTTTCCAGCCTGATTTTCCATGTTGATAATCCACTGGATTGTTTTGGATTTTTTCCTTCTGTGTTGATTTTGCATCCCAGATATTCAGTTATAACTGCAACCATGCTATACATTAATTGGGGTTTTTATTTCTTGCAGTGTGCTGGTGCTGATATTTGTATTGGCATCTTTTAATACTTGTGCTAGCTGGTTCTATGGAACAAGCAACTTATTCTGTCATTTTTACATTGTTCTAGATGCAGAATTATTTTTTGTTTCAATTTTTCTTTAGTTCTTTCTGAGAAAAAGGCAGAGGAGAGGGTGTCTAGTGTGGAAGTGAAAACAGTTCAATAGCTACATTGGCTTCTTCTACTGCTGTCTCCCCCAGGTTTTACTCTACAATCTGAACTACTTCTGGCAAGGCTTTGCTCTGGGTAGACCTTTGCAGTTCTTTTGATTCTTCTTTGAATGCATTATTTTGTATTATAAATTGATGTTGATCTGCTTATGTTCTGTTATTTCTGATCCTGGGTGTTGTTCTTTCCAGAACTTGTGCATTCTTCTCAGATATCCTGTAGATGATTGTTTTCAATCTTTGTACATTTGCAACAAGTAAACAACTTTTCCCCCCAGTAGTCATGAAGCTTCTGGTGACTTATTTTTTATTATAATTTCAAAACATTCTTAATAAGAATGGCTGCCTTACTTCCTTGGGAGGCTCCTACAGAAACTGTAGTTAAGGCAGTTGTTCTACCTGAGATGTTTTAGCTGAAATCTGCAAATGGATAACTGGTGTTCCATCTCTTATAATAGTTCTTCAATCATTCAGCAAAGAACAGCAAAGCCTTTGATGTTAATCACAACTCTACAGTATTTACAAGGAATGTTTAAAGCTGAGATAAGTCAGCAGACTGCTGAATAAATATTGGTAGTCCTCATTTAGCAATCAGGACTGGCAATTTGATTGTTAAGTGAACATGGTGCTAAGTGAAAACATGAGTGCTTTTAAGATCGTCACAAACTGATTTTCCTTTCCTTGAAAAATCTGCTAAGGTCATAAATGTGAGGGTTGGTTGCAAAGTTATTTTTCATCACAACTGTAATTGCAATGTTTATTTGGGTGGTAAACAAGGCAATCACTAAACAAGGACTATCTGTTGACCAAAGACACTTAAGTAGTCTTCCTACAGACATAGAAATTCAGAAACTTTGCCTGATTTTCTGGGAAAATTGCCAGGTTATTCTGGTTCCCTCTATGCCAGGGAAAAGGGCAATTCCTTTTGAGCAGAAATGGGCATCTGTATAAATGGGTGAGGCGAGAGTATGAATGTAGTTCATGTGAACAGTATGTCAGTATCTAAATTTTATATATATACTTACGGTATATTAAAAAAAAAAGTGTCCCATCCAGCAATGTCATGCAACATTTGCCTGCAAGCATGCATATGCACAACATCCTGATCCAAAGGGTGGGAAAATAAACTGGCAGACCAATTGCTTTAGTGTAAGAAAAACAATTGCATAATAACTGAAAAGTAAAATATGAATGGTAGAACTGACAAAACTCTTTATTATTCAGATGTTTTGTTAGATCAGTTATAGCAAACAGCAACCTTTCATGACAATTTATTTTATTTTATTTAATTCTGCTTGTGCAAAATTATATTAATTTTAAAAGAGTCAACATTTATTCTACTGGTTTCAAGATACATGATATTATGTAAGATTCTGCTAATGAGCCTCATGGTCTGTGAGAATTCAGAACTCCCACTTGTCTATTTGCAAAGTAATGGAATTTATTTAGTATCCTTTCCCAAGAATGTGTGGGAAAGACAAGCCGAAGCACAAAGTGGTATTTTCTGCAATGCTTCAATGAAATTAGACAACAATCTCAGATCTTCATTCAGGAGCTAATATGAATTTCAACAATGGTGCAATTAGATAATTTTAGACTTCAGACATACTGATCTTCTGATCTGCCTGCTTTAGACATACAGTATACTTCACTGATACCAGAACCTGCTAAACCAGGTCTGCATTTGGGGGAAACTTCCTGGTCATTCACAAAATAGGGTCCTAAATGAGGACTGATAGCCCCACTGAATCTGAGTACTAGAAATCTTGACCTGGCCTCCAAATTTATTGCATTATTTGCCTTACATCATTCCAGCCAAAATATTGTCTCTCCATCTCATGGAGTGAATGTGAAGGTCAGAAAGATAACCCCATAAAACCACTGTATCACATATAATCTTATGAGCCCATAAAGCATGTGACACTAAAACTGTTTTCCAGCTCTGTGAGAAGGCCACCTGTATGTTCATTTCACCACATAGCTAGATTTGTTTTCTAGAATCTCTGCAAACTGTTCCTAGCACAGAGCTGAGGGCTGCCTAAACATAGCAATGGGCAATATTTGTAATTATTGTGATACAGG
This sequence comes from Thermophis baileyi, assembly GCA_003457575.1. Classification (NCBI taxonomy): domain Eukaryota; kingdom Metazoa; phylum Chordata; class Lepidosauria; order Squamata; family Dipsadidae; genus Thermophis; species Thermophis baileyi. Next base: position 208,447 of record QLTV01003960.1, read on the forward strand.
TGATAAATAATAGGCCAGACATGTGAAAAGTTTAGTGGTTTCTAGGAAATCAATCATTTTGTGCAAACTCACTGTAAAGACATTAAATCAGTTAGCGTTTTGTATGGGCTGCTCGATGTAAATTTGATTGAGCTGGCCAGAGCCCCATTTATTGTTTAGCTGCCAGCCCCTCCCCCCTCCTCCCCATACCTGACAGCACCTTGAGTTGCAATTTAGTATGTGTAAAAGAAAGGTCCCTGGTCTGCATGTCCTGTCAGTTTACCTTAATAAAACAATAAAGAATGCTGATCTCAGGAGACAAAGAAGACTGTTTGCTGACAGCCATTTTTTTATTGCGAACTGCCATTTGGCGGAAAAGGAGACTAACCTGTTCCAATAGAAGAGAATATTTGTAGCTCAGAGATGAACTTTGGGCTCCTTGGTACTCTCTGGTCTTGATTGTTTGCTTGTAGATGTTTCATTACTCAGCTAGGTAACATTATTAGTGATGTTACCCAGTCGAGTAATGAAATGCCTACTAGCAAACAACTAGGCTCAGAGAGCACCAAGGATTCCATAGAGACTAACTTGCTTTCCTTGCTTTCTGGTGTTGTAACCAACTGTGATCTAATGAAATATACCGTATTTTTCGGAGTATAAGACGCACCTTTTTTCCCCTTAAAAGAGGGTGAAAAATTTGGGTGCGTCTTATACACCGAATGTAGTCCCCCCCACCCTTCCCCACCCTTTGGCCTCTGCCTCCCAGCAATCTGCC
>QLTV01003960.1:215864-255452 GCA_003457575.1 Thermophis baileyi
ATAAATAAATAAATAAATAAATAAATAAATAAATAAATAAATAAAAGATTGGACAACCATTTGTCTGAAATGATATAGGGCTTCCTATCTGAGCAGGGGGTTGGACTAGTAAACCTCCAAGGTCCCTTCCAACTCTGTCATTATGTTATTTTATTAATTATTACATTTGTATAATTATGTAGCTGAAAATTATTTATATAAATTATTATATCTATATGATTGAGTGGCGTGGTGACTTTGAGGTGGAGCTCTCACCTCACAATCAGGGGCTGTGAGTTCAATCCTAGCAGTGGCTGATATTTTTCTGTCTTGGCACAAAGAGAACACATCTGCTGCGAACTCCATTTAGGCATCAGGAAGGGCATCCGGCCAGTTAGTGCTCAGCTCCATTCAGTTTTCCTGACTTCACCCTGATGTAAGGGATTACATGGTTGTTAAAAGAAAAAATATATATCTACATGATCATGAGCTGAAAGTTGAGGAATCAAAATGATGTGACTAATACAGTATGATCTTTGGAATAGTCTTGAAGTATATAGATTCAGCTATAGTTATCAAATTGCAGAGTGGACACTGTTATAATCAGACACAGAATAATCAGAATCAGAAGTAAATTGTTCTAGTCTCAGAGTCTGATCACACCTCACTTTTGCATCTCTAGTCCTGTTGTACCTCTCGTTCTTGTCAACATTAACCAATGGACTAAGGAACTTTTATGGTACTATTTAAGCCCAACCATTTAATAGTGGTGTGGAACAAGTGACGAGTTGGGAACTAAAAATGAAATTATCTGTAAAATTAGAAGAAAATTCAGAAGGCAGAATAGAATGATGATGCAGATGTTAGAGCAAAGTCCAAATATAGAGGAAAAAGACATAATGGGTTGATATTTGGGTAACAGGTAAGCCTTCATATTTTGCCCAATTGAGAAAACTATTCCTGCCTACCTTGGTCAGATGGAAACAGCCCACATTGAGGACCCAGATATAGAGCCGTGGTGGCGAAGTGGTTAGAGTGCAGCACTGCAGGCTACTTCTGCTGATCACCGGCTGCCAGCAGTTTGGCAGATCGAATCTCACCAGGCTCAAGGTTGACTCAGCCTTCCATCCTTCTGAGGTCGGTAAAATGAGGACCCAGATTGTTGGGGGCAATATGCTGACTTTGTAAACCGCTTAGAGAGTGCTGTAAAGCACTATGAAGCAGTATATAAATCTAAGTGCTAAGTGTTATTGCTATTGTTGGGGGCAATATGCTGACTCTGTAAACTGCTTAGAGAGGGCTGTAAAGCATTGTGAAGCGGTATATAGGTCTAAGTGCTATTGCTATTGGAAGGTTCTTTGATGAGCAGCAGCCACCATTCTTAAGAGTCAATTCTCTGCAGTTCAGCACAATTAGTGGTAGGGTGCATGCAATTTAAGGGTCAATAAGACTTCTCTTAAAAACATCTCATAGCCCTCACATTACACAGATTTTTAAATTTTGTTCTTTGTTTCTGAAGTCATTTCACATACCCAGCTGCCATACATCTCTTTTAAGTAGTCTGAATACTGGGATATATAGGAGCCGAGGTGGCGCAGTGGTTAGAGTGCAGCACTGCAGGCTACTTCAGCTGACTGCTAGCTGCAGTTCGGCGGTTCAAATCTCTCCAGGCTCAAGGTTGACTCAGCCTTCCATCCTTCTGAGGTGGGTAAAATGAGGACCCAGATTGTTGGGGGCAATATGCTGACTCTGTGAACCGCTTAGAGAGGGCTGTAAAGCACTGTGAAGCGGTATATAAGTCTAAGTGCTATATGTCAATTTATTCAGGCAATTTTGGGACCAATTATTTTTTATTTTTTTAAGCTGAAGAATCAGTTTTGGGTTCTAATGGTTAGGTTATTGACCAAAAATCCTCTCTTGGAACTCTTGTTGTGTTGACAGATCAGGTCAATTTTAGATGGCAATAATGAGAGCAGGGCACAGCACTTCAAGGGGACCAAGAAATACGATATTATCCAAAACCTCAGGCTACCAGTGCCTTGAAATATCCCATCACAACACATAGTTGGGGATAATTAAAATGGAGGCCTATTAATCCAGCTGATTGAGGAAAAATTGTCAACACTGGTTCTGCCTGAGCTAATTATCCTAGGATTCCAAATTGTTATGTCAGCCTGAAATTGTTTTTCAGCTTAGATAAACTAACTATATTTGAACCCGGATCAAATAAAAGCAGGGTTATGCTAGTTGCCCTAAAACTGCATTGCTACGTAAACATGCTTTTGAATATTTTTTTCTTTATTTGACACTTTAAGGATCATCCTTGAAACTAAATTCCAGACATACTTTGCATTTTTTTAATTCATGCAATAATGTTTATACCGCATTTTTCTCCAGCTAGAAATAGGATTCTCTATGTGACTTTCATCAACCAATTGACCAATCCCAGAACTGATGAAGTTTAGGTGTCATGGCATTCAGTGGCATTTTCAGGATCTTGCCAGCTTTGTCAGACTGATGGATGCAGCTTTGTGGTGTTGCAACGCAAACTCTGGCCTTTGGGAATATGCATGTGACATCACAACATATGCAGAAAATAAATGAAATTTGTGTCTCAATGTTATGATCCTGCTTTCCCCCGTCTATTTCCCCTGTGCCTTACCCATTGATGGGATCCCATAAGAGCTCTCTATTAGCTCCCGAGACCCAGCACTGCTTGGTTTTAGTGCATTGAGTGTTTATTGAATCTTCAGATAAATCCTAAAATGCTTGTTTTTTTTATAAGAACATAGGAATCCACCTTATTCTAGAGCAATCCAGTGGCTCATTTTCTACTGCATCATCTTGTAGCACATCTCTAAGCCTTTCCCGAAGAAGGAATCTTCTATTTCCACTTTCCTGTAAAATCAACAAGTCACTTGGTTCTTCTAATATTTATCTGCAGCAGCCTCTATTTAATGTTTATACTAAACCCTGGCACATAGCAGCCATTCTCATTGATCATGGAGACATGACATAATGCTGCAAAACAGTCCAGTAAAATTTAGCTCACAGATGTCAAAAGGGAGAGTTGAGGGTAGACAAAGTCATGGAGAAATGAACAGCTGATTTAGTAATGAGAAAAATCTAAGAGTACACACACACACACACACACACACACACACACACACACACACACACACATATTAGGCAAGGGGCCCAGGTTCTAATCCCATAAGGGTGTGGCTAGCTGATGAGAGCTAAATAGCTTGAAATAGATCTATACTAGTCTCCCTTTATTTATGTAAAAATATAACATATAGAAATGGACTGTCGTTTGTAATTAACTGTCTGGATGGCCCCTGGAGGGGCCAAAAGGCAAAAAGGAAGCAGTATGCTTCCTCTTATATATAGTGGTTAGAATGCAGTATTGCAGGCTAATTCTGCTAATTGCCAACTCTCAGCCATTCGGCAGTTCAATTCTCAATGTCTCAAGGTTGACTCAGCCTTCCCTCCTTCTGAGGTCGGTAAAATGAGGACCCAAATTGTTGGGGGGCAATATGCTGACTCTATAAACTGCTTAGAGAAGACTGGATAGCACTGTGAAGGGGTATATAAGTCTAAGTCAGGGGTGTCAAACTCAAGGCCCATGGGCTGCATCCAGCCCATGGGGTACTTAGATCTGGCCTGGAAACAGCGAAGTACCAACTTGCGGTGCCTCTGCCAGCGAAAATGGAATTCAAGGGCCGCATGTGGCCCTCCCAAGCTCCATTTTTGTTGGCAGAGTGCTTGAGCCACCACAGGCGCCCCCGACATGAGTGACGCAAAACTGGCCATGTTCACCATGGCCACGCCCACCATGGCCATGCCCCCAAGATCAAACACAACCCTGATGAAGCCCTCAATGAAATCGAGTTTGACACCCCTGGTCTAAGTGCTATCGCTATTGCTATCTACCATGTTTCTATGGACATTTCACTACCCTGAAGTGGTAGCTATTGCTCTACCTAGAGTTAGTTGAAGGGAGTTGTTACAAGTCTTCTGATTCTCACCATTCTTTAAAAGTATAATTGTAACTGATCCAAGTGCAGGTTTTTTTGGGAGCGGGGTTAAATGTACTTGAATATAGCTTTAACAATCTGGAAAAAATAACCTGGACCCATGTCTATTTAGCTATGCATGTAACACAGCCAGTCGCCAGACGTTTCTGTTCCAGAATGGAGCAGGAAAGAAGTAATCAACAAGATAGGAGGGGAAAAACCCTTTAAAATGCTGTCATTTGGGGGATTGCAGATGTCTCTGCTGCATTGATGAAGGTAATATTATTTTTCATTTTGACGCTGTACCAACATTTAAATTTGAATAATGCTTTCCGAACTGCAAGCAATATCTTCCAAAGCCAACAATGGCTTGCCACAGATGCAAATAAACTTGCTTTGGTTTGCAAAGAAAAAGGTAATCTTTCCTCTGCTTATTTCCTATCTTTATAAATATCTATGTTTTAGAAAGGTCATTCATAACTGAGATGAAGGTTAAGATGTCAAAATTAATTTCAGAGCTTTGGAGAAATGACTGAGAGCAGAAAAAGAGAAACTTGGCATCAGTTTCTGGATGAAGGTGAAATAAGGAAGGGATGTTTCTGATGTCCATTGAAGCAGTCCACACATTTTACAGAAACCTGACCTCAGCAGGGAGCTGCAGTCAATCCTAGATCCCAAAAGTAATTCCCATCCAGTTCAGTAAAGGTTATGACTAGGTAACATGAATGGAGAATTTCAAAGCAAGTTTATTTGCACTGCATTTTATTTTACAGTTTTTGGATGCAGTTTTTCAAGAAACCCCAGAGCTCAGAGTAGGCAGTCAAACAGAAATCATGGAAGATAGCAATGAGACGCTACGGTACTTCCACATTGCTATCAGTGATCTGAAAAAATCTAGATGCATATTAGATGTCATTAATAATTTGGGAAATTTGTTTTGCTGCCATATAGTAGTTGTTTTACAGCCCAAATATAGTATGTCTATTAATGATACCAAGGAAATGGTTATGTCCATCTGGTTGGATACCAGGAGATGAGTTTGAATGAAGAATACTTCAGATCCATTGTGTGGCAGGATGCCATGTGATAGAATATCAGGTTTTAGAGATGAAATCACTATGAATATTAGTTTTGGAGGCTTTGACATAAGATTCACCCTCTCTGGTTCCCAACAGGTTTCAAGGCTTTCTGTTTCCAGAAGATCATAAAAAAAAAGTACAGCAAAGACTGGGAATATAGACTGAATCTTGATCCCTCTGGATCTTCACAGTGCCTCTTCCTTAATTATACTGTGAAACTTATCCCTTCTTCAAATAAACAGAACAGAAAATTCTGTCTTCCTCTCTCCCACACTGTTGGTTTATTGGAAGAAGATTGCTTAGATGTGTTATTAAGCTGGAAAGCAAGAATAAAATTTGAATTCAGAGACAGGATCCCATTTGCCTCTGAGCAAAAGCTGCATCCCACTGGCTCATTTTGCTCTTTCTCTAATCAAAGCTAATTATGAGACTTTAAGACTGGGTGGTCTAGAAGTGATGTTAAACAAATACATTACTATCTTTATTCTCAAGGATTTGGTAAAAATGTGAATCAAAAATAAGCTGAATTACTTCCTCCCAAGTTAAAAGTCACTGATTTGTAATTCATTTATTTGAAGGTTGGACTTAGAAAAGGAGAATGTCTATACTTTTTTCCCCACCTAACTCTGTTACTGCCCATAAACAACAGAGCCCTCTGGATAGACATTGTCATCCCTTGAGTATTTGAAATTTCTATGTAGGACATAAAACTCTAATTGAATGACATATTGAACCACACAACTTGCTATAAAAACCTATTATGTATGGTTAGTGTAGTATGATTGGTTAATTCAGTAAATTATGTAACTCCAGAAAACCAGGTTGTGCTATTAAGTCAAATTAATAGAATAGAATAGAATAGAATAGAATAGAATAGAATAGAATAGAATAGAATAGAATAGAATAGAATAGAATAGAATAGAATAGAATAGAATAGAATAGAATTCTTTATTGGCCAAGTGTGATTGGACACACAAGGAATTTGTCTTTGGTGTATATGCTCTCAGTGTACATAAGGAGAATAAAATACATATTTAAAGAATATTTTAAGAAGCATATAGTTGAGCTGGATTAAGTATGAAAGCTAAGTAGATTTGGGTCTGGTTAATACTTGGGTTATATGCACCTTGGGTTATATACACCTTCAGAGAATGTCAAAACTATAGGATAGACTGGGAAGATGAGAAGGCATCAGGGAGAAAGGCACTTAGGATTACTGTAATTTTGGCTCTTCACCTAATACTGTTACTGCCTACAAACAAGGATAACCAGCGGGGTAGATGTCCTTTGGCAAACCACTTCTGTATAGTTGGAGCACACAGAACAAACTCTACATTGAAACATGTGAGAAAGTAGTCCTAATAAAGGAGATTATTTGTAGGTCAGAATTGAAATGAGGAGTCCTCATCTGAGCACTTCATTGGTGTGCTCTGAGCTTGGTTGTTTTCTGGCAGATGTTTCATCACCCAAATTAGGTAACATCATCAGTGTTGAAAAGGCCATTTCTTGCTCCAGATGGATATGAAGCCACTATAAGTTGGAGAAGACCACAGTCATATGTATCCAATTTCAGAAATAGCATGTTTGAATATATGATCCAAAAAGTACTTCCTAGAACTGGTTGCACTTTGAAGCAGCTGCATTCTACTATAGTAAGCTGCAGGAGTAACAACATCTAACTAGCATCAGTACCCATAGTACAGCCATTCCAGTCAAGTTCCAGTCATTCTGAGCAACAGTGAAAGATGTAGATGCACAGGGGTGGGTTCCAACTTACCTCGCTGCCGGTTCGATCCCTCCCGCACCGCGTGGGCGCGCCGCATGGGCACCCGCATGCGCAGTAACAAAAAATCCAAAAACAATAAATAAATTTTAAAAAGCCAAAAACAAGATGGCAACCGCATGCACAGTGCCGGAAATTCAGCTTCTGCGCATGCTCAGAAGAAAATTTAAAAAATAAAAATAAAAAAAAAATTTCAAAAAAATTCAAAAAAAGATGGCAGCACCCACGGACCAGCACCGACTGAACCGGATCGGTGACATCATCGTGACATCACAACCACCCCTGGTTCAGCAACAGCTTAGCAGATTCCACACTTCTGCTTATGCACTGTATAAACATATAAATAATGGCAAATCCCTCCCCTCTTTGCATAAGCCTCGGTAGCTAGTTATTCTTTGCAGTTTCTGACTACAGTTTTTTTTTTTCAGGGGACTGTATCTGTTGCTTAAGATTTATAGTTACTGTACTGAATATTTTCGACAGTGATAGTGTCAGAAGGAAAGAAAAGCTTGCCTTTAATTGTACCTGAGCATTACACAAAATTACAATCAGTACTTGTTTTATCAGTAGCTTCTTCTCTTGTGTATTAACTAATTTAGAGACACAACTTTGCTGGCAGTAGGAGGAAAGACAATGTAGTCAGCAGCTTGGCTTGGAAGTGCAGAGATCCCCATGTAGCTTGCCTCAAATGTCCTCATTAACTTTTCAAAGCCTCCAGATTTGGTGGAATTACTACAGCCAAATGTAAATTATGCATGTGAAATCAATGATTTCTTGCCTACCTAACACTGAAAGATGCAAAGTTCTGCATATTGTGGAGTTGCACAATTCCTGCTTTGTAGTTAGTAATCTATTATAGAAGAGTTGTTTTCCTACTGGCTGTTATGTTTTGGAAACTTAGTGCCTGTCTTGTGACGTGGACCCACTAATTTAGTCAGTTCTAGGCAAGAGCGTTTACCCCAGAACTATATTAGGGCAATTATGAGTCAACACTCTCCCATAATCATTTATATTGTGCAAACACAAAACCCCAATCAAGTAAAGGCAATGGCTAAGTTTCACCATTCTGTCTTCTCAGGCCATGAAATAGAAGGGCAGAGCAACAGAAAATTATGAAACTCACTGCCAAGACAGAGTAGACCTTCCAAACCCTAGCTACAATGCCTCAGCCGCATTCACTGCTGCCTAACTGATGGATATGGGGGTGTTGGTACATTGAATCTTCCCATTCCTGTTCCAGAGGAAACAGGACAGGACTTTGTACTGCCCAAAGGGGTGGTCTATGATCAATGAATTAACTTTCAGCTGTGGGATCCAAAAGCAAAATAATACGATTAATTATCATTAGATGTGATTAGACAGAGTTAAGTGTCTTGCACCCATTCAGTTTTACTTTTACTGCTACCATAACTTCCACCAATCTACCGCAGTGTGTGTGAGAGACTGAAATTCTGTAATTCCCAGAATTTGCATCCAATCTAAATACTTTGGCCAGTTTGATGTTGTATTAATCTTGGGATAGAAACGGTTTTGAGAGGTCAGTCTTTGAAATATCATATATCAGACAGTCTTTCCATTCTGGCACTGACATAATATAGTACCATGACAAGATGGTTCAGAATATCTTCTTGTTTTGAATTTTAAGGGTCACTGGAACTCGGGAAGAGCTATTTGTCCAATATAGGAGATCAATTTTACTGTTTCAACCTATATATGAATATCAGATTGAGCTGCCTAAAGCAAAACTCTCATTTCTTTATTCTTCTCCCAGACTGGGATTATAGAACTAAGTATTCTGTACTGTGCAGTGGATTTTGGAGAACATATATCTTTCCCCATCTCCCCAGGGAAATTATTCCACAGTCTATTACTGCTGGAACATTTTTTAAATATATATTCATCTGATCCTTTCTCTTTCCCTTTAAATCTACCACCTCTAGTTATAATTGTAAGAGTCAGAGCTTTTATTTAACAAAAACTGGCAGGTTGAATTTTATTTTACCTCATCTTAGAAAGGAACCTTTATGCTATAAAGTGTTCATTTGTTATTGCTTCTCTTTCTTTTGAAACAAACATCTCTATTTCACAAATAATCTGCTAAACAAAGCAACAGGCTTTGGGTTGGTCATGTGAATGTACTGTATGTGTGTGTGTATGTTTGTCCATAGGGCCAGCCAATGATGTCAACCACCCACTATAAGTCACACATAAATTAAAATCTGAGGAAAAAATCCCAGCAGAATTTCTTTACTTTGAAGAAGTAAGAATAAAACTACTACCGGTACTACTATATCTACTGATATAACATTAATAACTATTTGCGGTTTTGTTTTCCTCATGCAGGGACATGAAATCATTTTCAATAGTTCTGATTTTGGGAACCATTTTGTTCAGTAGTTGCTCTCCTAAGCAAAGCTGAATATTCTGGGGGTGTTGCAGGCAACTTGACTGGAAGGTTATCTTTTCATGGCACTGCTGCCTGTATTTTCAAAGGATGTTCCAGGTTTGTAGAGGAAGGAGTCAATAGTCAGATCCCTTCTGCTACTAGCTTGGGTAGATGAAATGTAGAGCAAAGCAGCCATCAGAGCAGTAATGTCCACCATCTGAGTGTTGTCAAACACACCAGTCTTATAAAAGCAGTGTATGCCATCAGGAGGCAACTCCTATCCTTTAGAGATTTGCATTGTGATGTTGCTTGCTTGCACAAAGGAGGCAGAGCAGGGGTGAAATCCAGCAGGTTCTGACAGGTTCTGGAGAACCGGTAGTGGAAATTTTGAGTAGTTTGGAGAACTGGTAGCAGAAATTTTGAGTAGTTCAGAGAACCAGCAAATACCACCTCTGGGTGGCCCCAGAGTGGGGTGGGAATGGAGATTTTGCAATATCCTTCCCCCAGGAGTGGGGAGGGAATGGGGATTTTGCAGTATCCTTCCCCTGGAGTGGGGTGGGAATGGAGATTTTGCAGTATCCTTCCTCTGCCACACCCACCAAGCCACGCCCACCAAGCCACGCCCACAGAACCAGTAGTAAAAAAAATTGGATTTCACCACTGAGTCAGAGCATATGATGCAATCATCCCTTTGCCATGAAAACAGCTGAAGCCTACAGATGCCTGTATGCCAGATCTGGGTGAAGACTTGGTGCTTTGGAAACTACAGTTCTTTAAGCAGCATTTGTCTCAAGGATGAGCTACTTTTGATCTGATTATTGGTGGTAAGAGACTAAAAGAGACCACACTTAATCTGTGGGTCAAGAAGCTAGATATATCATTCATCAGGTAGCTGTTACTGCTGGAGTTGGGGAGTATATCAATGGCTACTTTCTCTGAAGCCACCTGCCCAGCCAACACAACTCAGCCTATTTAAGATAGAAACTAGTCCTATGAAGAAAGATGAAACTGGAGAAGTAAGACGAAAGGACTACTTAGAATCTTTGGGAAAGCACAAAGTTAGAGGCAACTTTAAATTATACTCTTTTTTATATATATTTACTTCTACAATAATAATAAATTTAAAACTTGTAGTTAATTAATCAAATTAATTTAAGCATTGTTAGAAATCAATGTGACCTTACAGTAATAGTATTAATTTAAAACTTATCAACTTTTATTTGATAAAAAATCATTAAAAAGTGTGATTTAAACCAATTGTATAATACAAATCAATAAGTATATTTATATTACATTTATATTTATATTCATAGTATATTATATAACTGTATAATAGTATAAAGGTCAGGACTATTTTCTACTTTCCAGAGTACAGCATGAAATAATAGCTTTAAGTTACAAGAAAGCAGATTCTAACTGAATTTATTTATTTCAATTTATATGACCACCTATTTCAAATAGGAAAAAAAACCCCTCTTATCGGTCGAATCAATTAGCCAAATAAATGATGGGTTCCCCTTAATTGGGTTTAGGCAGGGACTATAGAGCAATCTGTTGGTGGTGTTTTGATTGGCTTCCTTTGAATTCTAAAAAAAATTGATTCTGTGTAAGGCTGTCAAAGGTGTTGTAAACACGTTATGAGTTTATAATGAATATTATCTTGAAATAAGTGGATTTGCCTATAAAGGCAGTTTCAGTGACATATTACTATAAGACATCAACTTATATGAGTTACATTGATGTAGAAAGGTAAGTAAGTAACATAGGATTACATGCCTTCTGGGATAATTTGGTGAATATTGGCTGCTTGCCAAAGGAGTTAAAATATAGGTAGACCATGCTTAATGACTGGCTGCTTATCAACTGTTCAATATTAAGACGGTCCTCATATGACCTAATTCCAGATTACAACAATACAGCTTCCTTGCTATCTAGTATCATAGGGAACTGCAGTTAGGGTGCTTGGCAACTAGCTAGTTGCAATATTTGTTGGTCACATAACACAATTTACAATTTTTTTTCCAGAAACTGGCCTCTTTGTCCAATTTCCAGAAAAACCTGCTCATAGGCACGGATTCACTTAGCAATAGCACTTAAACTTATATACTGTTTCATAGTGCTTTACAGCATCCTCTGAGCATTTTACAGAGACAGCTTATTGCCCCTAACAATCTGGGTCCCCATTTTATCAGCCTCAGAAAGATAGAAGGCAATTAACCTTGAACCCTGTCATGATCAAACTCCAGACTGTGTCAACCACTGAAAAAAAAGGTCATCAAATGAGGTTGGTTATGTGGGAGCCTTAACTTACGGTCATTATGGCTTACAATGGAAATTCAGGAATCCATTACGATTGTAAGTTGAGGACTAACTGCATTAGCAGAATGAAAAGTTTTAAACAGAATATGATAAACAGTCAAAAGAACATAAAGACAGAAGGACACAATTACTTTTAATGGTATATAGCCGTGATGGCGAACCTATGGCACGCGTGCCGGAAGTGGCACACAGAGCCATCTCTCAGGGCACACCAGCTGTCGCCCGTTGCTCTTCCTGCGTGCACCAGGAAGCTGAGCTTCCGGTTTCCGGTTTCTGGTTTCCGGCATGCGCATGCGCGCCGGCCAGCTGTCTTCACGCACGCATGTGTGCCAGAAACCAGAAGACCAGGTCACCGGCGCGCATGTGCATGCTGGAAACCGGAAGCTCAGCTTCCTAGCATGCACATGCGTGCCAGGGAGCTGCTCTTCCGGTTCCCAGCGCTTCCCCCCCGCGCACACGCACACTCCCGTTTCGGCACTCAGTGCCGAAAAGGTTCTCCAACACTGGTATATAGAGTGGGGAAGATGTTTGGTAGATATTTGGAAGGCATCGCTGGAATGAGGAAGGAACCACTATGGCTACACCATTTGGTACAGGAATAGGGAGAAAGCATTATGATTTGCAACATACAGCATCAGTGACACCATATACTGTGTCGGATGCCCTGATTTTCTCTCTGCTGCCTGTCCAGGAAGGATATCGGAAGCTGCAACTAAAACAATAAAACTTAAAGAGTCAGTACAGTGTCAGGAACTACATATTCTATTGACTAAAGGGAACTAAAAACTATTTGGGTGCTTTTCATATTATTCTGCTTGAACTTTGATTCTATGAGTATCTCTCTCTGTCTCTGACATTTGAAGCCTTCAATGTATATTTAGTATGATTTATGTTTCCTCAACTTGACTGATTGGGGGAAAAATAAAGCAGTCAGTTCTGCATGTTACTGTCCTCTCTGCTTAAGCAAGAAGGAAACCACCCATACCAGATCTGTGTATACACTGGTAGGTGAAAGTAATTGTGGATCTAAAGCATGGCCTTTACATGAGATTGATTCATAAGATAGTTAATATATAATCCATTCTCATTAGGTCAGTCATACATTAAAATAATTGCAGTAATAAACATTTAAATCCTATTGATATATAAATATTGAAAGTGCATTTTACACAACTTTTATAATGGTTCAGGAAAAAGAATAACCTTGAATCAACAAATGCCATTTATATGACCTTTTGGTAAGAGAACATTTGTAGGTCTATTTAAAAGTTTAGCTCCTGGAAATACTGACAATGCTTGATAACTCAGCTGTCACTCCAACTGTTGGAAGGCTTCCTTCCCAAACTAAAATGCAGAATTGATCTTTCAGTCAAACTCTCATATTTAAGGCATACTCAGAAGTAAGACTTGCTGTGCTAAATAGGGTTTACACCAAAGAAAGCATGTTTAGAACATAGCTTTATCAACAATTGAATTAAAGTGTTGTTTACTTAGTTTTTCTCATATCTACTGCTTTGTTTCCCAGATTAATTCCTTCTCTTTCCTTTTTTGTCTTCCCACACTGTCACTATTTAAGGCCCTTTCAAAGTGATGATAAACTATTATTTGCCAGAATGAATAAACCACCTACAGCTCTTGGTCTAGTATATGCTCTTTTTCCCCTTTCATATTGCGATGCTGCCAAATGGAAGAAACTCAAAGTTTTCACTTTTGTTTGTTATAAATCCAATTTAGGGGGGGTGGTGAACCACCAAAGATCCCTTTTTATGGCTTATTGAATGAGGCCAGTTTTATAACACCAGATGATGAGAATGAAGTGATTTCAAGGAAACCAGATTTAAAATGAGCTCTTAATCAGGAATAGAAAAAAAATGGTGTGAAGGATCTAGATTCCTTCCTTAACCAAGGATATCCTTAGGAATATGCAGGCCTAAGTCCATATGTGACCATATCCCATTTTCCTGATTTTCCTATGTTTTAGTCATAATAAATAAGTACTGTAGGAATCATCCGGAAACATGACACATCAAGTCCAGTAGTGGGTTCCACTTACCTTTGCTACCGGTTCGTGAATGGGAGCGCGCAGGTGCAACACTTCTGCGCATGCGCAGAGCGTTTTTGATGACGTCCGGGTGGGTGGGCGGAGCCTCCCGCCACCGCTACCAGTTCATTGAACCACCGGTAGCAACCCACCACTGATCAAGTCATTAAAAATATCAGTTTCAGTTTCTTTCCTTGTAGTATACTCTTTTCCCCTTTCCCTTAAATTACCTATTTTCTCTTCAAATACTTCCAAAATGTAAAGATACTGTGGAATCTCAGAGAATATTTCTATACTTCTCCACCTTTAGGTGGTTAAGTTTTAATTAGTGAAATCTGCCTGCTGCCTGCTGGATTATTTAATAAGTGTAGAGATTTAGAAACTGGAATAAGTTTGCCTGGCCTGGGGAATAGCTTTACTCATGCGTCAGGCTACTGACTACACCTGGAGAGAAAATGAAAACTTTCAAAACGGGATATATTAATAATCTTTCCCTGTATCCATCCTTTAGCCTTTAGATAATTGTTGACCAATTGCTGTGAATTGAGGCAAAGTATCTGCCTCTGAAATATGACAAATGAGGTCTGACAGCCTGTCCTGCAGGGTTAGAGGTACTGATGACCCAGCTGGTCACACTTTGCTTAGGAAAAATCTATTCCTCGCTGCCAGTTTTAATAGCCATGGCTGCCCACAGCAAGAATTAAAAGCACATTTGCAAACAATTCCTAAATCTTCAACATTTCTGTGAGTACAGAATATAAATCAGAAATAGAAATAAGGAGGAACTTTCTGACACTGAGAACAATCAACCAATAGAACAGAAGTTGCCTTCGGAAATTGTGGGAGCTTCATCACTTGAGACTTTCAAGAAGAGATTGGACTGCCACTTGTCAGAAATGGTGTAGGGTCTCCTGCTTGAGCAGGGGGTTGGACTAGATGACCTACAAGCAGGGGTGGGTTCTAACTTACCTCGCTGCCGGTTCGCTTCCTCCTGCGCCACGTGGCTGCGCCTCATGGGCACGCGCGTGCTTTGCACGCGCGCGCATGCGCAGTGCAATTTTTTTTAAAAAAAATTCCCCTCCAAAAAAGCCAAAAACAAGATGGTGACGCATGTGCAGTGCCGGAAACTCAGCTTCTGTGCATGTGCAGAAGGAAAAAAAACCCGGAAAAAATCCCCCCCCCAAAATTAAATAAATTCAAAAAAAAATAAAAAGAAATTCAAAAAAAAGATGGTGGCGTCCACGGACTGGCATTGACTGAACCAGATCCATGATGTCATCATGATGTCACCAGCGGGTCACTACCGGTTCGGGCAAATCGGTCCAAACCAGGAGGAACCCACCTCTGCCTACAAGGTCCCTTCCAATTCTGTTAATCTGTTAAATACTTAAAATAATATCGAAACAAAGAACTGTCATTTCCTCTGGAAATGTCAATTGTAAAGTTATACTCTGGAATGGGAAAAATAAAAATCACAATACAAAAGAAGAGATATTACTACTTTGTACGTTTAGAAAAAATGTTACAAGGAAAAAAAACTATCAAGTATCTCAGGAATCAGTAACCATAATACCACTAATTATTACTAATTGAAAACACTAAATGAAATAAGTTGAGTTAGATCAACCTAGGAGATATTCTTCCCCATCATTTGAAAAATCAAACTCTGGTCTGACCATTGTATCAATACCTTTAATACTTTCAAATGGATGACCACTTAAAGTGAAATTGGGCAAAAGGGATTCCATGTAGTGAACTGATTTCCAACATAATTACAATTATAACATATAAATAAAAAAATAATGCAAATGTTTAAAAAGGAAGGAAGAAAGCCAGTTTAGTCTAGTAGTTAAGGCACTGGGCTAAAAAGCCTGAGATTATGAGTTCTAGTCCCATCTTAGCCATGAAAGACATCTGAGTTGACCTTGGGCTGGCCACTCTCTCTCAGCCCAACTCACCTCATACAGTGGTTGTTGTGGGAAAAATAAGAGGAGGAAGGTGTGCTGGATATGTTTGCTACCTTTAGTTATTTGCAAAAATAGTAAAGCCAGAATACAAACAAATAGTTAAAAATCACACTGAGAATCATTTCACACAGAGAGCTTCATAAATGGCACAAGGCATTGCCCTTACATGATTGGATCTAAACAGATACCCATGGAACAGATTGTTCATAATAGCTATAACTATAGGGCTATTTGTCATTGTGATTCCAAGGAGTTAAATTGGGAGCTGAGAGAATATGAGTTGACTCCCAAGCACTGTGAGACTTCTAAAGCAATGTTTCTCAATCTTAGCAATTTCGGGACATGCACACTTCAACTACCAGAATTCCCCAGCCAGCATTCCCCAAAACACTGTTCTAAAGTGAGATACTATTTGGAATTTTTAAAAGAGGATCCTTTACTCTACTGTTGTCCTGTCAAAAACCTGAAGTATTGGGAAGAAACATCATTTGGAGTTGCCTGCTTCAACCTTTAAAACTCACCGACTTTAATAGAACAATTTTGCTCATACCTTGATAAACGCTTGCACACTTTCTTTCAAAATAATACCTAATTGTTTTTGTTGCAATCAGGCCTCCGACTCTGTAAATTGTAAGGCATTCTTCTTCCAAAAATACAGTAAAGCAAGGCTGAAGGAAAGCAATTTAACCAATATCACAAGCAAAGCAATCGGAGTCCATTTTAGAGTGTTTCAAAATCAGAGTGTTCCAGCAAACCTTGAAGCTTTGCTTTATTTTCCTTTATTTTTAAACCCTTTCATTGCATTCAGAAGGAAATAATAAATTTGCTCCTGCTGTTAAAGTGGTTCAATTTGTACGGCTGTTTGGGTGGTGGGGGGGGATGTTATTGGGTAGAGCTAAGATGCCTTAGTCAGAGACTGATCCCTGGAGTCACCTGGTTTGGTTCATGTCATGCTAAGTTTTGAAACTTTCATATGGTAAGACTTCTGAAAAAGAACTCTTAGAAGGCATTGGCCTCAGGATACAATAGGACAGTAAGAGAGGGAGACAAAGAAAATATGGGTGTCTCAATAACCAGTGAGATTATATGGTCCTTATTCCTAGACTGTACAGCTCTTTATTATAATACCAGATTATTTTGTGTTGTTTTTCTGTGAGGTTTGTTTTTTTGTGAAAACCACAAAAAATATCTGTAGTGCTCTAGTTTATATCCAGAGCACATCTAATAATGCAAATACTATTGACTGAAATGTGAATTATATTTTTAAAACTCTTTATCTTTGGAAAATGACCCCAAGCAGTTATTTACTGAGAATATTTATCTGGTCTTTAAATTTGAGCCACATGCAAAAAAAGAGAGCAAAGTGCTTGATGATCCATGTGACTATTGATTTAGAAGGTGGAAAAAGCTTTGAAATGTACACATTTATTTTACAATGATTTCTTTTATATTAAATTATAGAAAGAAAAAGCACTAAAACAGGATTTATGTTAATATCTCAGAGTTCTAAAGTACTTCTTGCAGTGGTGAAATCTATTTTTTTTGCCACCGGTTCTGTGGGCGTGGCTTGGTGGTCGTGGCTTGGTGGGGGTCATGTGACTGGGTGGGTGTGTTCATCTCTCCCTCCCGTCTTTCCCCACAGTACAAATACCAACAATTGCAATTAAATAGAAACGGCAGAGATGAGAAATGGATAACGAAAGTGTCAAGCGTATTTACGCTAATAATTATTTTGAACACGGATATATAAAGTATAACCCCAAACCGCCAGTATTTTAAATCTCGGGGACTCCTCCTAGTAGAGAGTCACGCACGAACGCCCTTCTGGTCCCACGGGAATCCATGGGGGAGAGTAATTATTTACTCCTACCTGGGGTTAGGCTATTTGAGCTGGGCAAACACTAGACAGCGTCGCAACGATTTTTCATTTCAAAGAAAAAAAGGGTGGGAGAAACTGTACTTTGGCCAGTAGATCCCCTGCTGCAGTTGTCCTCCTGCAGAAAATGGTCGTTCCCTGAGCTAATAAGGCAAGGAGCTGCGGCTCGGCTCACCCAATTGCTAGGACTACTCCAAATGGTCCCAATTCGGCACGGAGAGGGTGGCTCCCCCTCGCAATCCCCCTTTCCCTCGGTGCTTTGACTTCCTGTGGCCCACCAGCCTGAACGCCAGGTTGGACCACTATAAGGCCACTTCCCCATTTCTCAGCAGCGGCTCCTGTGCCAGTGACCACAGGACCCTCCACCTCCTCCTTCCCCAACTTCTCCCTCAGCTTTCTTCCTTTTCCCGCCACGAAATGAAACCAAACGGCAGTGGGGTTGCTTAGGGAGGTTACTTCGGGCAGGCAGACATCTGCAGCCAGGCAGGGAGGGAGGGTGGCAAGAGTGGCGGCAGTGGCCCCTTCCATGCACAGCGCATGGAGGTGGTGAAGGCGGGCAAGGCGGCCCCGGCACGCCTGTTGCTGGGGAGGTGCGGTGATCACTCGGTGAGGGCGGCCTCAGCAGGGGCTGCATTGGCCTCTCCACCTGCGCCATGTCCCGCTCCAGCCGGCTGTGCAACTACAAGTGGGGCGTCCTGGCGAAGATGGGCTACCCGCACTGGCCCGCCTGGGTAAGCGCCGCTGCGCAGGCCGAAGGGAAAGCTCTGTGGTGGCGCGGCCGGGCCTGCCCTGGCCCTCTCCCCGTGTGGGGGGCTGCCACCAGCGGCTTCCGCCCCTCTTGCTCCACTTCTTTGCCGGTGGAAAGCGGCGCCATGGCTGAGCGTCCTTCCCCTGGAGCGCCGGACTCCGCAAGCTGAGTTCCTGGAGTGGCACTGGCAGTCAAAAAGAGCAGGCAGGTGGTCGGGTGGGAAGCCAGTGGGCTGCTTCGGAGCCCCAAGCCCCACAGAACTGGCATGGGAGGCATACGGGCCCAGGTGGAAGGCAGCCTTTTCTGCAGAATCCCCCTCCCCTCTTTGGATTGCCCTGCAGGGGGGCTCTGCCTTTGCAGAAATGGGGCGGGCACATGTGCAGCAGCCCCGAGACATCCGCTTGCCTTCCTGGAACACCGCCACCACCCTCTCAGCATCTGTGTTTCCACCAAGGGCCTCCCGCCCACTCACTGGCCAGGCTGGGCTGGATACCGACCTCGGAAGGCAAGCGGGCATGGGGGACCACTGGGAAGGCCACATGGAAGGCCGCCAAGCATGGCAGGGCTGTGGGGAAGGGAGTAGGCTGCTACCTCCCTTCCCCGCTGCCCCGACATGCTTGCCTGCCTTCCATGTGGCCTTCCGCTTGCCTGCCTTCGCAAGCTGGCCACAGGGACACCGGGAAGGCCACATGGAAGGCAGGAAAGCATGTCAGGGCTGCGGGCCATGGGAAATGGAGTAGGGAAGGCAGGCAGGGACAGTGGGGGGGCAGGGGTAGCTAGGTAGGCCGCGACTTCGCAGGCTTACTTGGCAGGCAGATCAGGGGCGCAGCGTTTCAGACAGGCAAGCTGCAGAGTAGAGACTGGGCGGGGCAGGGCGAGCGAGCGGCGACAGGGGGACCGGTTCAGGGGCACGGCCAGCCAGCCGTCGCTCCCGGTTTGGTGAACCAGGCCACATGGCCGCTAATGGTTCTCCCGAACCGGTCCGAACTGGTAGCATTTCACCCCTGACTTCTTGAGGTTAACATGAATGCATTAGAATGCAAACGAAAAAATACAAAATATATTGTGCATATATTAACTGCATACACATACAGCTAATTAATAAAGTAGTGTTTAAATTAAAAAAGAGATATTTCTATTGCTTTGTATGCAAGTCTGCTCAAAAGAAAGTTTCACTTATTCTGCTGATGTAGTTATATGATTATGGTTTTAAATGGGTAGCTATAACAAATTTGAATAATTGTTATATAGAAATAGTGTTATTTTTTTTTCGATTGTATCTATTTGAAGGTTTTTTTTCCTATTACTATATATGTTTCCTTTCATCCATACTGTTGTTTTGATATTTAGGGTAATGTATAACTTACATCATGGGTGTCAAACTCGCTGCGTCACATCGCCATCATGTGAGATATGCAATGTTTTTCCCCTTCATGAAGCCGGGTTGGGCATGGCCTGTGAGCAATGTTCCCTGTAACAGTAGAAAACGCCGCGTGGCAGTTAGAAACTGGCGCGCGGTGCTCTCTTTTCATGTGCGTGGGCGCGCAGGCGCGCAGCCTCTGCCATTAGAAAATGCCGCACAGAAGTTGGAAACTACTGCGTGGCGTTCTCTCGTTATGTGCACGGCCACGCAGCCGCGCACCTTAGAGGGATCAGTGCCTGTGAGTGGCGCATTTGGCCCACAGGCTGCCAGTTTGACACCCCTGACTTAGATGGTTCTGTCTTGCATGTAAAAATAAGGTGATCATAATGATCAAGATGACAATTGTTGCTTTGCGTAAACATATAAATGTTCTCATGATATCAGACTTCCTTATGGGATGTGTGTGAGAATAAATATATGACACTTTAGTAATTTAAACAGATGCATATTATAGATTACTGCCTAGTTTTGAGTTCAGCTCAGCCAGCCCCAGCCAGGTTGAATAAATAAGTTCACTCAGATGTAAAAGTAGCCTGAACTGATACCATAACTCCAGTTCCCTAAAGAGTAACTAGATAGCCATATGATTCAAAGGAATAGGACAAGCAACCAGATGTGACATTCTGTTGTGCCAATAAAGAGATCAGTGAGAAAGGTTAAGTAAGGAACCTACTGAGGGACTCACTTCTCCTATAAGCTAGATATTTTACATATAAAATCTCACAACTCAAATATGTGTGTTTGCGTATGTATCTCAGAACAGTAAATGTAGAAAGAAGCCATGAAACATTCAGCAGGGATTGTAATATTCACATATGGGTGTGTGTATGTATGTATGTATGTATGTATGTATGTATGTATGTATGTATGTATGTATGTATGTATGTATGTATCAGGGGTGGGATTCAGCCAGTTCGGACCGGTTTGGGCGAACCGGATGTTAATTTTACATCTGGTTCGCCGAACCGGTAGGACTGCTGACCCAGATGCCAGGTAAGTGCAGGGCCCATGAGGAGTCTCTGGGAAGGTGAAAAACGGACCTACCAGAAGTACTGGAAGTCCAGAAACGGGCCCGTTTCCGGCCTCCGGAGGGCCTCCGGAGCCCAGGGGAGGCCGTTTTCGCCCTCCTGGAGGCTCAAGGAAAGCTCGAGAAATTGTTTGTTTGTTTGTTTGTTTGTTTGTTTGTTTGTTTGTTTGTTTATTTATTTATTTATTATAAATATGCACAGAGTTGGATAGCCTGCAGTTGGCTATTAAGATATTTTCCCATACCTTTAAGAGACACAACTCAAGGCAGAAAGAACATATAGATCAGCTATAGATCAAGTTCAAACAGAACTTTGTTTAAAGTCTTTCTATCAAGAGTCCATCTCTTTGAATCATTGATTCCACTCTTAAAATTACTTTTTCTGTGAAGTTTTAAGACCATTGACTTGGGATCTGCCTTTCTGTAACTAAATATTTTATATCCTGCACTCCAGAAAGATGGTTAATAAGTCTTGGTTTTCATTTGTAGAATGTTTCAGGTGAGAAACAATACTATATTCCCATCCCATCTTCTCTTTTCATGCATTCACACTCTCTTCATAGTACTTGGTTTATAGTTCCCCGATCATCCTTGCTGATTTTATCACTTCCAGTTTGTTTGGCTCCTTTTTAAGTATTTGTAAGAAACAAGTGTTCATGTTTCCCATTCTACATCTATGCATTTGTTTTCTGTTTTTAAGTACAGGAAGTATTGATTTTTCATAGATAATGAACCCCTTAAATGTTTATGAGCCAAATGTTTTCTGATTTTTTTTCACTAGAACAGCACACTTCCTTCCTTCTATATCTGATGGTTTTCATTTTTAATCCCTACAAAATTTAGCTTTGTAATGCTTTAGTCAATGACATACAGGTAGTTCTTGAGTCACAACCACAACTGAGCCCAAAATTTACATTGCTGAGTGAAACATTTGTTAAGTGACTTTGCCCCATTTTATGACTTTTCTTACCACAGTTGTTAAGTGAATCATTGCATTTGTTAAGTTAGTAACATGGTTGTTAAGTGAATCTGGATTTCCCCATTGACTCTGCTTGTCAGAAGATTGCAAAAGGGGATCACATGACCCTAGGATACTGCAGCTGTCAAAAATATGAACCAGTTGCCAGGCATCTGAATTTTGATCATGTGACTATGGGGATGCTGCAACAGTCGTGTGAATAGAATAACAGAGTTGGAAGGGACCTTGGAGGTCTTCTAGTCCAACCCCCTGCTTAGGCAGGAAACCCTACACCACTTCAGACAAATGGTTATCCAACATCTCCTTAAAAACTTCCAGCGTTGGAGCATTTACAACTTCTGGAGGCAAGCTGTTCCACTGATTAATTGTTCTAACTGTCAGGAAATTTCTCCTTAGTTCTAGATTGCTTCTCTCCTTGATTAGTTTCCACCCATTGCTTCTTGTCCTGCGTTCAGGTGCTTTGGAGAATAGCTTGACTCCCTCTTCTTTGTGGCAACCCCTGAGATATTGGAAAAATGGTCATAAGTCTCTTTTCTAAGTGCCGTTGTAACTTTGAATGGTCACTAAATGAACTGTTGTAAGTGGAGGATTACCTGTATTTGCTAACTCATATTAAGTGCATCCTGCATTGTGCTAGCTGTCATCTATCCAGATAATTCAGACCATGGCCATTGAAGTCAAGTATGCTCTGGCACAGCCAGTCACCCACCTCCAGGATATTGAACTTCTTTGGATTTTCACAATCCATTCCAATCAGTTGTTGCTACCCTTGCATTACATGCATCTCTGCCTAGATTAGCAGGAAGGGGAATTGGAAATGTTATTTTTGTACCTTTTGCAGTAAGCAAGCTACAGTATGTATCACTTCAGGGATATCATATCCTGTATCCTATTCAGCTGTGTGCTCTTTCCTGTTCAACTTTTTACTTGTCTGAAGGTTCAGTACTGGTATCTTCTTCAAAAGCCTAAAAGGGTGTCTCTGAGCTTCAGCACTGCAGAGTATCTTCTTAATCTCTTGTTTCTGGTTATCAATCTTGTCTCCACCAGGCTTCCTTTTTTTTTTTATGACAAATTTTCCTTCCTGAGCAGCTTCCTTTAACGTTTCCTATAGATCCTCCTTCATTCATCTTTGCTTTCTGTTATGAGTGTAAGTTTGGCTACTTACTGTTTTAATTCTCATATTTTTCCTTCAAGCATTGCTATGAATATAGTTTAGATTATTTTCAAGCAAAATATAATGGCACTACACATCAGAATTACACAACTCATTCTTTTTGTTTTTATTTTCTCTTTCTTTGAATATTTTCAAAAGAGAAACTTTTATTTAATTTTGCTCTCAGGTTACCTTTTTTAAGGACACACATGTACAACTATATGGAACTTTTTCATAAATAAAAATAAGCAAATACAATTTATAAAGTTGAAATGCAATATTTAATTGTTCTGAATTATTATGGATTTTAATGGTCTGGCTTGGCTGCTATGGTGCAGTCATGAGTCAGCAGAAGGAGAGAGAAGGGGGAGAAGCCCAGATATGGTCTTTGAGTGCAGCTGTGCTGTCACAACGATTTATGAACTGATCTGATTGCTAGCCAGGATTGTTATGGGGCAGATGGAAACAGGATTCCCTTTGGTCATGCCCCATATACAGCATAGATGTTGGGGAATAAAGGCCTGGAGGGGAGACCACTATTTTTATTGTTGAGTAATATACTGTTGGTCTGACCTGCAAAGAAAAGAAAGAGAAATATACATCACCCCTTTCAGCAATTATTGCAAATTGTTGAAAAGATTGTGTTAGACATTTTGACTGGAAAGAAACCTCATATTAAGTGTGTGGGAGAGTTTACTCATGCAGTTGTGATTTTCTTGCCCTGGGAGGGAAAAGGGAATGAGAAAGTCAATACAAGGCTTCCATTGGCAGAAAAGAAGTGAAATCCCAGATAGAAGAATGCCCAAGACCGAGGGCAGATGGGAAAGGAGAGAGATGGCTGGAAGGGTGAGCAGAGGGAGGTGCATCACACCATATCTATGCAAAGTTGACTGATGAGATCCAAGAAGGCAAGATTCATGGAGCATATTCTGCAGTAATTCCCTTCCTATTAGGAAGACATGGAAGGCAGAGGGAGGAGGAAAAAGGAGGGAACTGGAAGGAGCAAAAGAAAGGGTGGTTATTAGTGAATAGTACTGAGAAAGAGGTTTGCAAAAGTGACATTTTGTAAATAGAAGTTCTTAGTCTATGCAAATCATTAGATATAGCAAAAGAGCCATAAAAGCTTGCACGGTCTCTGTCAATGTGTTACAATTGTTCTCTTCAATACTAAATGCACACACAGCTTTCGAAGAACCCATGGTCACATTTTGTTACTGAAAGCTTAATGGTTTAGCAAAATTCAGTATTGATTTAATATGCCATATAATTTTAGGTGTGCATGGTCACATCACTGAAAGGCTATCAAACATTTTACTTTTATTCTGTTTTGATGACTTTATATACAAGTCATAAAGTCACTTTACTATCATTAGTTTGGCTATAGAATGTTTGAAAAGCAATTCCAATCTTTGCTGATGAGATCATTAGACTGTTGTTAAATACAAAGACTGATAATAAATTACTCTAAATATTATTTTCTAAACCAACAAGCAGGGTTTTGATTCTGGTAGGTTTATGTAGTTGTACAGTTGAAATTGAAGTTTTACTGTTGAAATTAAAATGAAACATCAATGCTTATCATATAAGATTAGGAAGTTCCTTATTAGCGATGAAGCTTACCAGGGAACTCTGAAGATAAATAGCTGATAAATAGTCATACATACATACCAACTTTCTTGAGAGTGTGTGAATTGGCCAAGTACTACTTAAACAGACACTAAATACTATTAACATTTATATTTATATCATTCTATCATACTTTTGAGTTACAGAGCACTTCCTTGCCCTTAGTAATTCCAGGAGACAAAATGGCAAAAGGGATGCCTGGAGTGTGCCTGAAAGAACCTGAAAAATGAATCTGATAGAGGGCAGGTAAGAGCTTTACATAAGGATTTCATAAGGATTACCTGATGGTGATAAGAGCAATAATTGTTCCATTCAATTGTGTATGTGTGTGTGTGTTTGTGTATAAATATATGCAATGCCACTGTGAATACAATTTTAGGCACCTGGTGGAGAAAGTTGTTTAGATCCACTTTGAGTTGGACTCTGGCTGTGCAAGTCCTTTGGAGCTGACTGAAGAATGGTTTAGCATAATTACGGGGAAGAGTTTAAGCTTGTTGGTCCCAAGGGAATAGCAGAGTCCTCAACAATGGAAGTACAAGTACCTGAATATTAGATTAATGTCACTTATGACTGGCCTTTCATGTAGTTAGATGAACGCAATGCTGTGGGGGGAAGAGGATGGGATACTCCAGCTTATAAAGAGGTGGTTGTTTATCCTTTGTTCAAGAAGTTCATCCCTGGATTTGTTTGTGTTATACAATTTTCACTGAATTTCCAACCTTCTTTTTTAGAAGTTGAGAAACTGGTTGCTTTAAAATGCCTGAAAAAACAGATTATCTGGATCCTTTTCAGGTGTTAGACTGGCGTACAGCATCAAGAAGATATTGATTTATGTGTAGATTACTTTTGGCAGAACCGTCCATCCATGCTAGCTCTCCTTGATATCTCCAGTGTCCTTCTGTATTGGTTCACAAATTAAGGAGAGACAGTGTGTTCCAGTGATTCTCCTTCTACCTTTGGGGCCAACTTCGGTTGGCATTTGAATGGAAAGAGATCTGGTCTTAGACCCCTCCTTATGGGGTTCCTCAAGGTTCTATATTCTTTCTGCTTGTGTTTAACATCTACTGTATGTGAAACTACTGAATGAGATAATTTGTTGACATGGAGTCAATATTGCCCCCAACTCCATTAATTGCCAGACAGTATGTTGTAGTTGAACATTATAGGAGTTGATGGAGACAATTTTGTGTAGTAGTTATAACATCAGGCTAGGAACTAGATGATCATGAGTTGTAGTCCCGTCATAGGCACAAACCCGGCTGGGTGTCCTTGGATCAGTCACTCGGCTCTAGGAAGGAAGCAATGGCACACCACTTCTGAAATCTTGCCAAGAAAACTGCAGGGACCTGTCCAGGCAGTTACTAGCCATAAAAAAAACCCTTACTCGGAACCCCCCCCCCAATCTAGAAATTGAAGTCTACAGAGTTGAAAAGCAACCAAGCTGGGGATTATTTTTCTAGGAGACTGCTCATCATTATGTATGAGAATATGGCAGGAGGTAATACTATAATAATTGGATCTATATACAACTGCATTTTATTGGCTGTATTATTAGTGTCAATTGAAGGTATAACAAATAGCATTTTGTTATGATTATGGTTGGGTGCACAGTCAAATAGATGTTTAGATTGATTTGGCATTTTTATCCAACTATCATCTTTTTCCCAATGGACCCAGGATATGTAGATGTCATTGGTTGATGGTGTTAAATATATCATCACAGAATGTAAGCTGTTCTTTTGCAATTGGCTGATGGTGACTTTGTTAACGTTGATGGTGTTCAAATGGTGCTTTAGAAGCTCCAGGTTCCTTTGCTATTGGAGCTACCTTTGATTTCCTTTGCCAGTCTTTTTATTTCTATTTGCAGGTATTTGTATTTTATGATTTTCTCCAGTTTGTTTTCTTCTATTCTGTTGTCTCCAAGTATTATTGTTGTTGTTTTTGTTGTTTTTGTTGTTAAAAAGAAATAGCGTTAATAACCAACATTACAGTTTGGATAAATAAAATGCATTTCAGTCCTATGAATTAAAATTAAAATATCTTTATCCCATTGTTTCATATAATATTTAAAAAATGCATTACCAACGCTCTTTATACCATTACGTTTCTTTTATTGAAAAACATTATTGCATAAAACTACATTCCCAAGAAAGCTTGAATTAACTAAAAAAAAAAGAGATGCATCTGATGTTCAATAGTGCAATTCACATAGCTACTGTATAATATAAAACATTTTACAGAGAATAAAAAACAGAATAATTATATAGAATATTAGCCAGAAAACTAGTTTTGAAAGAAATGAAATACTTGAAAAATGAATCAAATGGCATATTTATGATTTTTATCTTTTTATCTTTTTTGCAAACCTGCATAACAAATAGCTGTGTTCAGAATTATATATATATAACTTAATTAACAGGAAAACCATTATAGTTCATTGGTTAGCTTCATCTAATCACTTTTATGTCACTACAAAGCAATTATTTTCTACCGACTTATGGTGAGATCAGCATGGAATTGCATTTTGCACTGGGATCAAGATTTTTCAGCATGTGCAGAACACAAGCCAATTTGAATACCTGAATGTACATTCAATCTTCTAATTAAATTAGATCATGACAAGAAAAGGGACATATATGTAGTGGCAGGTGATATGTTTAAAATTTCAGTCACTTTATGTTTTAAATTTCCCACTTATAAGCTGGACAAATAGTAACTTTAATGCAGAGGTGAGTTCCTCCCAGTTTGGACCGGTTCACCCGAACCGGTAGCAACCCGCTGGTGACATCACGATGATGTCACGGATCCGGTTCGGTTGGTGCCGGTCCGTGGGCGCCGCCATCTTTTTTTAAAAAACATTTTTTTCCTTCTGCGCATGCGCAGAAGCCGAGTTTCCGGCACTGCGCATGCATCACCATCTTGGTTTTGGCTTTTTAATTTTTTTTAATTTTTTTTTGCACTGCGCATCTCTTTACCTTCTTGTTTTCAGCTTTTTTTTTTTGCACTGCGCATGTGCACATGCGCCCACGAGGCATGGTCACGTGGCGCGGGAAGAAGCGAACCGGCAGCGAGGTAAGTTAGAACCCACCCCTGCTTTAATGGCTATTTTAAGTAAAGGAAGTTATAAAATATAAAGGACTAATTTTTGTCTTTTAAAGCCATAAACCAGCCTTTAATCTGGTTAAAAATCTGCATTGCCTAATTTTGGATCTTACCAGTACTGAAAAATACTTTCTGATTGGACAAAATTATGAAATATTTCTATTCTACCTTTTTAGTCTATTGGGGTAATTTCTAATAGCTATCCTTAGCAACATCCTGAACCACATAATTTTAAAATCAATTCAGTTAAATTAATAATCTCAATATATATTCATATGTACAGCCTCAACTTAAAAGAAATGCAAACGTACCAAAATTACAGATGATTTATATATATTATGGTTCAGTTGATTTTTAATAGATACAAGCCTCACAAAATTTGTTCCATATAATCTTTGTTTAAAGTCTGAATTGGAAATTAGGAATTGGTGTGTGTGTGGGGGGGGAACCCAACACAGTTTGGAAAGTGTAGTTTAGTTGAAGAATCTGTGCATATATTTGTAATCTTAATGTATAAGTAGATTTGTAATGTAATTATATTCACAGGCTGCTAATCTGATTCAGTGATTATGAATCTTTCTGGACAAGAAAAATCTAGATTTTGCTTTTAGCATACAAGGCCACAAGTGATACAGCATTCCTGGAAACACTTTAGTAATCTTTCCGGCCTTGGAAGCTAAACAGAAGTGTTCAGCAGGAAAGTTTTGCTCCTTTTAGATGTGTATACAATTTCATGATAAACAGTGAAGCTTGCTGTGATGGTGTCTTTATTTATTTATTTTTAAATGCAAGCATGTGGAGAGAGAGGCCCCATTTTTAGATTGTGGATCACACATCCTCCTCCTCCTCTTCCTCCTCCTCCTCCTCCTCTCATGATTATTATTTGACTCTCCAAGCAATGATTATGCAAGAGTATGGATGCAATCTTGTCCCTGAGGGAGGGGGGTGGGGGCAAAATTTTCAGCCTGTATTTCTGTGGTGAGTTGGGTACTTATTTCATTTTTATTGCATTTTTTAAAGAACAAGAAAAATTGCATTGCTTAAAATCAGTTATGTGCTGCCAGTTGTACTCCAAAAGCTTTCCAAGGTTAACCATTCTTGCATGCATCCTTTTTTGAAAGTACATATATTTTTTTTTAAAGGAAATACCTACTATAGTGCAAAGACCATGCTAAACCTTAAAAGGAGTTGTCAGACAATACCTCCTAATCAGGCATCTTCGAAATAGTTTGGGAATTTTGGAAGCTGCAGTCAAATTACATCTGGACTGTGCCAAATTGCAAAAGACTGCAGTAAGAAGTAGACATGGCTTTGTGACAAATAACTCTCTTCTCAAGAGTTTAATGATCAAATTTATGTGCTGTGTCAGCCCAACTTTGATTTTGCTCAGCATTCTTGATATATTTGGAGTATATAAACCATGACTTCTCATATGGAAAACAATTACATTACTAAATGGGACTTTCCATTCTAAATTGCTTTTTGGAATGTAGGACAGTGACCTTGCTATTTAACTATATTTTTTAACTTACTTTCCCCCCCTCACTTCAGAGAACCGATGTGCATGCCACGTTCAAGAATAAGGTGGAAGTTTCTGCCCCTGGAAAAATGGATGAATTAAAGGATTGAAATGCATCGTGGAAGACGCAGTTGCATTCAGCGGTGGAGTGAACCAAGTAGGAATAAAGGCAGTAGGAGGCAGGGATGGGATTGCCAGTTGGGTGACAGGGTGAATAGGAGTGGCTGATACCAAGTGGAAAGGATGACCAGACAATAGTGCTGCGTGAGTTGGCAGGAAGGTTGAAGCAAATGGCGAAATTGATACGGGCGCAAGATGAGCCTGTGAGAATGGATGTATATGGGTTAGATTACTGCTGTGTGGATGAGCCCCATTGGACAAAGCCAAGCTTTGCAAAAAGGTTTGGTGGAGGGTGGCAACAGAATTGTGCTGCTGGATTGGAACAGACTGAACTGCTGGATATGCAGAGAATGTGGCTGGTTCAGTAGTAGACAGAACCTTGAGATGTTTTGCTACAAGTTGTTTCTGCATGTGCTGCTGTGCCTGTAGCTGTAGAAACCTGTATTTATCTATTTCATCAGGGGAAAATATTATAGGATGTTGTGATAAAGGAGGGGAGATGCACTTATTATAAAGGTCAGTCTCATATTCTGTTTCATTGGATTTATGCATAGCATTGTCAGGGAAATAGTTTAGCTCCTCTTCTGCTTGATGCAAGTCCACCCTTGCGTTGTATTCTTCTTTGGTGTCAGTAAAATTTGGAGCAAGAGAATATCTATGAGAAACAAAAGCACCAGGAAAATCACCTGTCATTGGATCACAGCTTGGCAGAAGAAGTTTTGTTTCATCGGTTAAGAGATCTGTCTTCTCTTTTATTGTTGTGCTTGCTTCCATATTTTGGGTTTGGTAGGTGGTTCCTCTTTGAATTAAGTCTTGGAGCAGGCAATTACTGTAGCTAGTGTTACCCATAATATTATCTAGGGTCAAACGGTCGTTTGTGTTGTTTTCCACTTCCCCAGTTTCACGATTCCACACACATTTCATGTCAGCACTGTGTGTGTTCTCCTGTAAAGGCAGTATTGTTTCATTCTCCATGGAAGATGTCCCAGGCACATTACAGGGGGCATCTATCCTGCAAGCCTTCGAAAAGCTGCCAGTGCTTCCAATTTGCCCCTGGTTTATTTTGGATTTTACCTTTTGTAAAAGTAGCTTGGCAGTTAGTGACTTCTGTCTTGCTGCTTCCTTTTCTAACCAGTTGACAGAGCAAATTCCATGCTTATACTTAGAGGCACAGTTCACATTCTGGTTCTCTAAATGGGCAGAGCAGGGTTTTTTTTGTTCACCGGTTCTCATAGTCTTTTTGTGTTTGTTCCAGATATGCACTGATTCCTTCATGAACGATCCTGAATTGCTACCTCTAGATTGAGTGGAACTTGATGATGTTTCACTGCTTCCTGAATCATGGATGCAAGAACCTTGGGAGCTGGTACATCTGCTCCTGCTGTGTTTACAGACAGGGTATCTATTTCTACTTTGCTTTGCTCTTTCTTTTTGTAGCAAGTGCCCATATCTCAAATATCGTTGACATTTTATTGGAAGCCTCTGAATACAATCTGCAGATCGCTGGGTTTTTTTGTGGATAAAGCAGTCCACGTCTGCTTCATCAGAAGAGGAAATGCAGTTGTGCTTTTGATGTTTACATTTCTGTCTTCCAATTGACTTTTTTTTCCTTTTGCAACAAAAAGGCAGATTACCTCTACTATGATTGGTTGATCTATGATTACAGTAGCAACTTGTGTCGCTAGTCTCACTATTGGTGGAGATGTCAGAATAATTAGACTGTCTGTCAGACCAGGGTTTTTGCAAAGGGCAGAATTTCCAAAAATCATTAGCAAAACTCACATTGTTTTCCTTTTCCAAGCATTCATCAGGGCAGTCTAACTTACAACCAAGAAGCGTATCTTTTCCATTTTCATTTATGTTTCTTGTACAAGTGACCAAATCCAGATTGGTTTGCTCCTGGCAATACATTAAATCACATTTTCCACATTTTTCCTTTTTTGCCCTAGACGCCAAAGGATAAATGCAAACATTTTCACCAACTTCATCCTGTACTGTTGTTTCACAGTTATGAAAGTGTTGTGCTAAAGATCTCATACACATTTCTGTATGGTGACTTGTTGCTATTGTACAATGCCTTTGTGAGCAATCAAGGTGAGCAGACACATTGGGTATATTTTCATTCAAATCATCCGAAATGTACTTTGGAGCACTACAATTAATTTTGTTTTCTTTCTCTTTATATAATTTTGGCTGACACTTTTTGAGATACAGAGCACTGTTCTTCTTTGGCTTTAAAATGTTATCTTTTCTAATGGACAATTTCTTCGTCTTGGAAAGATCCAAGGCATGAGATTCATCTATATCCATAGTTCTTGAATACTCTATAGAAACGTCTGGATTGACTTCATGCTGCCCATTGCTTTTATTGGATAAGGGAAGTCTAAAGTCAAAATATAATGGATTGCAGCCATAAGAAATAGAAGGTTCTGTTTTTGTAAACAAAAGAAGTTCTATGGGCCAATGGAAGGCTTTGCTGCCATCTTTACTCAGTACGTGAAGAAAAGGAAATGTTTTAGGCTTAATTTCATGAACTGAACCATCATTTTTTGATGTTTCATTATCTGAAGCCACATTTTTTGAAGAATCAGAAGAGCATTTGAATATACAGGGATTAAAGTGTATTGCACATGAACGTCCTCCTTCAGATGACTGTTGGCCTGGGAATTCAGTCTCACATTCTGTTAGCAAGATGTTGCTGTGTCTGTAATCTGTTTGCTGTATACAAGCACTGGTAGGTTGGCACTGAGATGTGATGAAACTTTGTATAGATTTCTGAGTCTTGACCAGCTGTCTTGATTTTATATCAGGAGAGCTGGCACATTCCAAATCTAGAGAATGCTGTTTCTCCTTATAAAATGGAAGATGAGTTTCCACTGATTCTCTGTTGCTCTTTTGGTTATTTTCTTTATGTGGTTTATTTTTTCCAGCCAGATTGTATAATTCCGGGCTGTCTTGCTGGCCCTGAAGTGTGCTTAATTGCTTTTGCACATTGGTTTTCCTCTTGCTACTCATATGTGTGCAAGTGTAACATTCCTCGGCAGCTTGATTCAATTTTTGCTTTGGTGACCCAACGTCGTCATGTGCTTCTTCCACATTCTCACTGAAGACAGATGCTGATGACTCAAGCTTCAAGTGGACTTTTTTAGAGAAGGAAAAGGACACCCCTGTCCTGTTACAAGCGTTCGTGCTGCAGGGGAATGCTGGTGACATATGGTTTTTAAGCAAACGGTGTCTCTCTATGCACGATTGATCCTTGTTTAGCAAAGGTTCCTGTAGTTTTTCGGAATGGTGGCTGGTGGAGCTTTTCACTTCATCTGCAGTCTTGGCTTTGTCTTCTTGAGCTAAGAGAAAAGTGTCTTGTGCTTGTTGCTGTGGTTGTTCTACAACTACCTGGGGACTTTTAAACATGGGTCTGCATCCGGCAACACTAGAAATAAATAATATAATGAAAACAACTTAAGTTAAAATGAATTTAATTTTCAGCATACCCTGTTAGAAAGTATTAGCCTGGGTAATTAGGATGATGAAATGGAATTCATCACCATCAGGACCCAATATGGCATTGGAAAGAATGTAATAATAACATGCTGAACTGATCACAATCAACATAAACATGGTGTCTTTGGTCTCATTCCATGTAAGGTAGTTAATGAACACAGCATGCCGTGAAGGTTCACTGAAGCCTGAATTAATGTAGTAGATAGGATGTGCAGCCCAATGAGCTGAACTACAGGCATGCATAGTTTAGTAAATATGTGCCCGAAAATGAAATGTGCAAATCTACGAAAATCTACATACATTACTATCCTCACCACTTTTACTGACAAAGGTTTGCTTTTGATTATAGTATTATGAACAGCTTCATCCATATCTCTAATACTAGTGAACTAAGAGGCTATATATTTGTAGAAATTTTGCATATGGAAGAAGTTTTGGATTAGATTTTTATTATGTCTGTATTATTTCAATACTTAACTTAGCATTGGTTTGTTGTAGAATCTTTTTTTTTTTTGCACTTATGATATCTTGGAAGATCTTTTACAGTCTTCAGTTAACTTTTTCATGACTTGAAAATATAATCATAGTTTATTAATATAAATATGTTTTCCCAATATGGTATCCTTCACATATGTGAAACTACACACTCTGTCCTCTTGATCTCATCTCAGATACATTGGCTGTGACTGTTGGGAATTATACTAAAAGACATTTGGAAAACATCAGCTTTGGAAAGCAGTAAGAGGTACGATGGCCAATTGATTGTTTTGATAATCAATGACGTAAATAATATATTATCCCATTGCTGAAACAGTATATCCAGTATTTCTTACCAAGCTGAGCTACTTTGATGGGCAGTGAAAATAGCACTAGCAGCAATAGCATTTAGACCAGGGGTCCCCAAACTTGGCAACTTTAAGACTTATGGACTTCAACTCCCAGAATTCTCCAGCCAGCATAGCTGGCTGGAGAATTCTGGGAGTTGAAGTCCACAAGTCTTAAAGTTGCCAAGTTTGAAGACCTCAGACTTATATACTGCTTCACAGTGCTTTATAGCCCTCTCTAAGCAGTTTACAAGAGTCAGCCTATTGTCCCCAACAATCTGGGTCTTCATTTTTCTGACCACAGAAGGATGAAGGCTGAGTCAACCTTGAGCCAGTGAGAATCGAACTGCTGGAAGTCAGCAGAATTAGCCTGCAATACTGCATTCTAACCACTGTGCCATCACGGCTCAGTGAAATGAAATACTATGGCCATGTATTATGATAAAGAGTACAGCATGAGGAGAAGAAGACAAGATGGTGGCCCAATGTATTCCTTTCTTCCTCTACATTTTCAGTGAGAATGATTCAATTTGATTTTGTTCAACAATCAGATTTTTTTTAAAATCTCAAAATCTTTCTGTCTCTTTGAACAAATTTGTAAAAATTGATAAGATCTTAACAAACAATATTCAAATCAGGTGTGTTCAGCATGGATGGGACCATGTTATTGCCACTTGCCACTTGTAGCTATTAAAGATTCTTAGACCCGTAAGACCCGTACTGTGAATCTAGGACCACAAATATGACAAGTGTCAAGATAATGCAAGAATAAAACATCCAAAATCCTCTGTCTCTTTGGAAGAATATATCAACTCATTAATTTTATCCACAATTTGAAATAGGATTTTTTCTTTCCATCCCATCCCATTTAGGAAGATATATGATGTTTCTAAAAATTCTTTATTAAAAGGAACTGATTACCCATCCCTAAGCAATGGGCTATCTGGGCTTCTCACTGTGACCATCACATAGTCAAATCTGATTAGCTATGTGATCATCACTAAGGAGATAATCCTTGCCTAAACAAGAAAGCAAGAAGGATTTTTTTTAAAAAAAATAAATAAATCAAAGCATTTATTGGGAGGGGCTGCAAACAGGAACAGGAAGAGTAAAACATTGGGATCTTTAGATTTCTTTGGGCCTGGTGGTTGTTGTTTTTTGTTTTGTTTTTTTGTTTTTGCAGAAGTTTTATTTCCAAACTGATGTTGTTACCTAGTTTGGTAATGAAACATCTGCAAGTAAACCACAAACTCAGAAAGTTTCAAGGACCCTATGGTTCAACTCTGAGCTACAAATATTCTCTTCTAAGAGTAAAACAGTTTATTGTGGGAGAGGGAATATTTAGCCAGACTTCTTCTCCTTTATTTGTGGCATTGAAAATGTTTATTCTGAAAAATTCATCACAGCACTATTAAAGTAATTTCATAGAGATTAGAAAGAGGGTAAAAAGTCCAACATTCAAATGCCAAGGAATTATTGCAGGGCTTCCAATTTTATTGTTTGTACAATAAGGATGTTGGCATGAAGGATGAAGAAAATTCTCTGTGTTATATAAAGTAGAAGTAAAGTCATGGAGATTTCTCCTGGGACTATCAGGGAAAAAAGAGACAAGATTAAAATGTAATATTAGTTCCAAAGACGCACCATTCTGACTGCTTCCGCAACTCAGCCAGCTGATGAAGTCGTTTGAGAGCTTTCTCCTGCTTCTTTTCATCCTTCCAGGATTTTGAAGCCACGTTTCGTGCAAATTCCCTTTGTTTCAGCTCTTTCAATCTCTATGTGAGGAGAAAAAGAATAAAAAGATGGTACATTTCTTAGCATGTCTATGCAGTTCCAAGCACTCATAAATTCAGTCTAACAATACATAAGATGCAAAGCTGATTCTATGCAAGTATAATTTAATAAATAAGTTAGAATTTTAACAGGTTTTTTGAGGGGGAGAATTTATCTTGACATAAAATTGTATTTCTAACTACAGTATGTAGAGCAGTGTTTCTTAGCAACTTTAAGACATGCAGCCTTAAGTTTCCAGAATTCTGGGACTTGAAATCAACATGTCTTACAGATGCCAAAGTCAAGAAACACTGAGAGGAAGACTACCAAGAACTCTGAAAGTACTCAAAGCAAGTACAAGATTCTGTGTATTCTGAACTTCAGAAACTAAAGTTTCTATTATCCTCATGAAGCTTAAGTAATTCAAAAATGCCAAATGTAGAGGTTCTTCCCTCAAGTATGCAGAAAGCAAACAGTGGGCATCATAAGAATGTGAGGCTTGCAACTGACTTGAGCACAACATTTGCAGACTTATATTAAACTCTGGCATCTCCATGTTGAGACAAGAATTAAAATGCAAACTGAAACTTGTTAAAAATACATATTTTTTTTAATCAAAATTGATTAATGATTAAAATCTGGAAAAAGAAATGTATCCTGGCTATTTTTCAAAAAAAAAAAAAGAAAAAAAGAAGAAGAAGAAGAAGAAACAAAGCCTCTGAAGGTTTGCATATCCTGGCATGGAGATGATGCAGAAGAAAACCATGCTCTGTTACAGACTTAGTGAGGCACGGTTTATGTATGGTTCTATTCTAATGTAGTACAGGTAGTCCTTGTCTTACAATTATTTGTTTAGTGACCATCTGAAGTTACAACAGCAATGAAAAAAGTAACTTTTGTCCAGTTTTCACATTCAAGACCACTGCAGCATCCCTATGGACATGTGATCACAATTTTGGTGCTCAACAACTGGCATACATTTATGACTGTGCCAGGATCCCATAATCACAATTTGTGACTTTCCCAGATGATTTCCGACAAGCAGTCAATAGAGGAAGCCAGATTTACTTAACAACTGTATATGATTCATTTAACAAATGGGACAAAAAGGTTATAAAATGGGATGCAATTCACTCAAATGTCCTGCTTAGCAACAAAAATTTGGGGTTCAACTGTGACCGTACTTTGAGGACTACTTGTATACATAGATATAAAATACACACATACACTTCCGTATTTTATGCTACCAAAAATCTTATGGTTATTTCCATGCTGCAGCACAGGTTTTTTTTCCCAAACCTTTTTCCACAAAATCACCCCTCAGTCCCTTGAGAACTGAGGAGGAAAAGAAAAAAAAATCACTTAAACACAGCCAATTTTCTGTCACTAGAGCTTTGCCTCTTGATCAGGGCAGGGGTGAAATTCAAAAATTTTCCCTACCGGTTCTATGGGTGTGACTTGGTGAGCGTGGCAGGGGAAGGATACTACAAAATCCCCATTCCTTCCCCACTCCTGGGGGAAGGATATTGCAAAATCTCCATTCCCACCCCACTCTGGGGCCAGCCAGAGGTGGTATTTGCCGGTTCTCCAAACTACTCAAAATTTCCACTACCGGTTCTCCGGAACCTGCTGAATTTCAGCCCTGGATCAGGGTTTCCAGAAAACATGTTATGCAGCCTGAAAAGCTTGAAACTTCCTGCTTTGTCAACAATAAATTGGCCGTATAATTGTTGAAGAGACTTTACATGGCTGTACTTAGAACAGCTTGACTGAATACAATCAAGAAATGCATTGCATTGTTGGAAATGTACTCACCCTTTAGAGTTAATTAAATAACACCAGAAAAGTAGCTCTAAACAATAACAATAGTCACTATATGCCCATTTGTAATGTAGAACATGCAAACAAAATACACAACAATAGCATCTGTGTAGCTAAGTGTTTATGCTTGGTTTGTAGGCAGCAAGCCAACATTATTGAACAATATTAAAATACTTGTGCTCATTCATAAGGATGCTCAACCAAGAGAAGGAACTTGAGAATTAACGCAATTACATTTTACATGCTATTAGGGTACCTAACTGGGTGGATAAATCTTGTCAAATGTGCCAAAATATGATTTATTTTATAGAATCCCACTGCTTGTACTTTGGCTTCTATAAATAAGAATAGCAAGATGTTTTCAGACAGAAATATTGTATTGGTCAAAAGATGTATAAGATTAGCTGTAAAGACATCTGAATACTATCAGTCGGTGGCCTTAGTAGTATTAAACCAGCAAGAATATTAAGAAGCACTGCTAATACAGATACAGCTAATACAGAAAATCTTACCAGGAAAGGAACATATTTTGACAGGCAGGCTAGCTGATACCAAGGGTTAAGTACCCTTGTGAATGAGCTGGGGTCATTTTGTAGTCCCGCTAGCAAAAGTTTCCTTTTAAATAAATACCCTAAAAGGATTTCAAGGTGTTTTTTGAATCTACAATGCTGTGTTTACATGATGAACACAGTATATTAGATGTGCAGATACAAAATGAAAATTTGTTTTTCTAACTAAGCAGAAATCCCAAGCATAAAATGAATAAGATAAAGTTATTAAAAAGCATAATTGGGATGTATTACTGAAGCATACGGTATTAGCCATCTAAGCAATCAGTGAAGAGAACAGTGCGAGAAATTGCTTTTACCATGGTAACTGATATTCTAAAAATAACTTCGAAAGCCTTTTACTTTTCAGGATTAAATGTATGAGAAAGGTAACTTTAACTTAAACCAATACATTTCGGTTTGTTTTAAGTAACTGCAGTAATAATAATATATTTACCTAAAAGGAACAAAATACTAAATTAAGGATGATCCCTTTGAAAAAAAGAAAAAGTAGAAATATACAATCATGGATATATGTATGTATGTATGTATGTATGTATGTATGTATGTATTTATGTATGTACACACACACTAGGGGGCCCAGTGGCTCAGTGGTTAAAGACACTGAGCTTGTCAGCTGGAAAACTGACAGCCTGAGTTTGCTCGCCCAGCTCCTGCTCACCTAGCAATTCAAAAGCATGCAAATGCAAGTAGATAAATAGGTACCACTTTGGTGGAAAAGTAACAGCATTCTGTGCGCCTTGGTGTATAGTCATGGTGACCACATGATCATGGAAATGTCTTCAGACAATGCTGGCTTCCTCAGCTAAAAATGGAGATAAGCACCGCCCCCTAGAATTGGACATGACTGGACAGGGGAAACTTTTACTTTTACCTTTTTATACACACACACACACACACACACACACACACACACACACACAAAATTTTATGCAATGTTCAACTTCCTTATTTTATCACCTCAGGCTGAATCTTTTCCTGGGAATTCCCTTTTTAACAAATGTTTGCATGTACATATCCTTATCGGCCAGGAGACATATATCCCATAAGTGCAAGACAATGTATCTTTATCTCTTGGTCTCTCGGTCAGTCGATTTATCTATATTTGCACTGGTTCATCTAAGCTGCCAGTTGCACTCTTTCCTTAATCGGTAAACTCTTCAGACAATTACTTACGCCTTGGTCATATCATGGACTGGATTACTACATTGCACTCTCCATGGAACTTTCCCTGAGGACCATCTGGAAACTGCAGCTGGTCCACAATCCCACGGCACATATAGTAAGAGTTGTTTTTCGTGTCATCATTGCTACATGAGATGTATTGGTTGCCAGTTGGCTTCTGGGTGCAATTCAAGGCCTGGATCATTACATATAAAGCCTTTTGTGTATAGGGGCTGGATATATGAAGGACTGCTAATCTCTAATTGTTTCTCCCTGCCCACTACATTCTGGCAGAATGGATGATTTCCATATTCTATCTATTAAATATTGCCATCTAACAGGACTGAAGAAATATGCTTTCCCCTGGCCATCTCCCCCCAAAACAACATGTCCCCAAAGATAGCAATATCAATACCTCTTAGACCAGCGGTTCTCAACCTGTGGGTCGCTACCCCTTTGGGGGTCGAATGACCATTTCACAGGGGTCACCGCGTGCGTTAGCCCGCCATCTTGGTGCCACCGTCACTGCAGGGGTGAAAAGGTCCCCGTTCGGCCGTGCCTGCGGGTCGCCGGACAGCTGGTAGCCCGGACGCTGCCATTTGGGTTCTTCTACCCTCTGCGCATGCGCAGAATGCTTTGCGCATGCGCAGAGGGTAAAAGAACCCAAATGGCGGCGTCCGGGTGAAGTCTCCTGCTTCCACGCTATCAGCTGTCCGGCGACTCGCAGGCAAGCCCGAACCCAGAGCATTTCGCCCCTGGTTCCACGCCCCCTTTGTCACATCATCCCACG
>QLTV01003960.1:277083-291562 GCA_003457575.1 Thermophis baileyi
CCTACCTTTCAATTACTACTTCAGCTTCACCCACCACAATACACGAGCACACAATAGATACAAACTTAATGTAAACCGCTCCAAACTCGACTGCAGAAAATACGACTTCAGCAACAGAGTGATCAATGCCTGGAATTCACTACCTGACTCTGTGGTTTCTTCCCCAAACCCAAAAAACCTTAGACTGTCTACTGTCGACCTCACCCCATTCCTAAGAGGTCTGTAAGGGGCGTGCATAAGCGCATCAGCGTGCCTACCGTCCCTGTCCTACTGTCCTATTGTCCTCATCTATCTGTATTCACTTTGATTATGTTTATGTTTATACCTATACCTGCTATCTTGTAC
Organism: Thermophis baileyi; assembly: GCA_003457575.1. Classification (NCBI taxonomy): domain Eukaryota; kingdom Metazoa; phylum Chordata; class Lepidosauria; order Squamata; family Dipsadidae; genus Thermophis; species Thermophis baileyi. The sequence continues at coordinate 277,429 of QLTV01003960.1, forward strand.
ATGTTTGACAAACAAATAAATAAAATAAATAAAATAAAACAATCTGATGATAAGTGAGCAACTGGAACAACCATAAATGAAGGGAACAAGAGAATCTGGAACCGAAGTCCTTGAGATTGCTAAACAAAGGTTGACATCACTGGCTACTAGGCTAATGACATACACCAGGAAAGTCAAGGCCAAGAAGATAAATGCCCTGTTCTCCGAAGAAGCATCCAAGGTACACTCCCAATTGTAGTGCAATAACACGGTAACAGCAGAGCCACCAACAGCAAAAATGGAACTGTATTGGAAGGATATGTGAGAAACAGAGAAGACATATAACACCAGTGCAAAGTGGCTGCAAAAGCTGAGAGCAGACCACAGCAATCTCCCAGAACATGAACCAGTCACCATCACAATAGCAGATATCCAACAATGGGTGTGTGTGGTTAAGAACATGAAAAGCTGGACAGCAATTGGCTGACACATGATCCATACCTACTGGCTATAGAAATTAACAGCAGTGCATGAATGCCTAGCAACACAGATGAACCAGCAGTTAGCAGTAAGCTCCATGCAGACTGGCATTGGGAACCACATTATGGAAAATAAGAGGGCTAAGATCCTGTGAGACTTTCAGATCCAGACACACAGGCAGGTATTGGCCAATCAGACATTACAGTAGTAGACAAGGACCAGAAGACACTGGGGTAATAGATGTAGCAGTACCATGTGACAGCAACATCAGGAAAGAGGAGTATGAGAAACTGGAGAAATACCAGGGCCTGAAGGAGAAACTGCAGAGGTTGTGGAAAGTAAAGGCCAAAGTGGTCCCATTAGTGGTAGGAGCACTCAGGGCTGTGACTCCTAAGCTGGGAGAGTGGCTTCAACAGATCCCAGGAATGATATCAGAGCTCTCTGTCCAAAATAATGCACTGCTAGAAACAGCTCACATCCTGTGCAGAACCCTCAAAGTGCCAGGCCTCTGATAGAAGGGATCTGAAATTGAGGCAGTCAGAGAGTACCCATAAGGGTGAGGATTTATATTTTAAATATAAATTTCATGACACATCCACACAAAACATCCACATGCACACAAATCAAATGTCAGGCTCCATAGACAATTTATTATATAAATTACATTAAATGTTTGAACTGGTAACTATTTTCATATTTCCTGACATTTGATGCATGACCTTTGAACCAGAGGTGGGTTTCAACAGGTTCTGACCAGTTCTGGAGAACCGGTAGCAGAAATTTTGAGTAGTTCGGAGAACTAGTAAATACCACCTCTGACTGGCCCCGCTCCCATCTATTCTCTGCCTCCCGAGTCCCAGCTGATCGGGAGGAAATGGAGATTTTACAGTATCCTTCCTCTGCCACGCCCACCAAGCACGCCCACCAAGCCACACCACACCACGCCTACCAAGCCATGCCCACAGAACCAGTAGTAAAAAAAAATTGAATCCCACCACTGCTTTGAACATTTTTAACTACAGTAAAGAAGTACTGTAGTTTTACTACAGTAAAAAACTAAAGTAGTTTTTAAAGTAACATTTTCTATGATGTTTGAATATTCTTGTGTGATGGTTTCCATTAAACTGTCTACAGTATTGGCCTACAGGGCCTAATTTTTGGCATATCCTATATGTATGTACATGCAGGGGTGGGATTCAGCCGGTTCTGTCCGGTTTGGCCGAACCCCTTGTTAACTTTTTGCCTAGTTCGGCGAACCGGTTGATTGCACCACTGGCTGGCCCCGCACCACCCACCCCACCTGGCCCCTCCCAGCCACTCCTTATCTTGCCTTGGCCGCTCGCCTAGAGTCACACTGCTCTCTGGTTCCTCACCCGGGCCCAGCCTTGGATCTGCAGTGCCACCTTGGCCCCGCCCCCTGGCCGTGCGCACAGGAGGTGGTGAGCACGCAGGGCCTGGCGTCCCTGGGGACTGCTTGCTGAGCGCTGCCCTCCACCCAAGACGCCAGCCCAGCCCTCGTGCTCTTGGACCCTCCTGTGCTCATGCCCAGGGGATGGGGCCAAGGCAGCAGCATGGATCTAAGGCTGGCCACGGGTGGCATCGATGCCTCCATGCCCCGCTTGATGGCCTTTCCCTGGGACTGCCCCACCCCCGCGTGGGAAAGCCACGTCCCTACCTGTGTGTGGAGGAAGAAAGAGGTAGGAAGGAGAGGGCATGGGACCCAGGGGGCCTCTGCCTGCCAGCGCGCCATGGACAGTAGCCATAAGAGATCACAAGCCGCAAGGGCTCTGGGGGGAAAGCGGAAGGCGAATGGCGGTGGTGTGCAGCTTCTGACATTGCGGGGGGAAGCAGAACTGTCCTTTTGGCATCAGGCATGGAGGCAATGCAGGGGAGGGTGCACAAAAAGGGAAGCTCCGCAAGTTTTTTTTTTTTTTTAATGGGCAGAGGCTTCCCATTTTGAACCCTAACCCTAACCCTAACCCTGTCGTTGTCTCTGTGCCTGATGGACCTCTGCGTGACTCTCAGCTCACCTCTCCAACCCGTGTGTGTGTGTGAGAGAGAGAGAGCATGCGTGCGCGCCTAAGGTCTCCCCCCTTGCAGCCCGGCGCTGTGACAATGGAGAGGAAAACATCGGGAGAGGCTTGGGGCTGAAAAAAAACAAGCATTGCAAAAAGAGAGTGAGTTTGCACTTTGCAGCCAGCATCACAGGAGTATGTTTGAGTGAGTGTGTGTGTGTGTGTGTGTGTGTGTGTGTGTGTGTGTGTGTGTGTGTGTGTGTGTTGGGTTGAATAAGCCGAATGGCAATGGCCGGTTTCATCCAAAGGAGTTTTTGTTTCAGGTGGGTCTCCTAGCCTTAGAAGGAGAGAGGGAAGGAGGAAGGGAAGGGAGAGAAAGAGAGACAGAAACAGAGAGAGAGAGAAAGAAAGAAAAAGAGAAGGGAAAGACAAGAAGAGAAAGAAAGAGAAAGAAAGAAAGAAAGAAAGAAAGAAAGAAAGAAAGAAAGAAAGAAAGAAAGAAAGAAAAAATAAAAAAAGAGAGAGAAGGGAGAAATAAAGAAAAGAAAGAAAAGAGAAAGAAAGAGAGAAAGGAAGAAAGAGAAAGGAAGAAAAGGGATAGACAAGAAAGAAAGAATGAGGGAAGGAAGGAAGGAAAGAAGGGAAAGAAAGAAAGAGTGAGGGAAGGAAGGAAGGGAAATAAAAAAGAGGGAGGGAAGGAAGGGAAAGAAGGAAGGAAGGAAGAGAAAGAAAGAAAGAAAGAGGGAGGTAGAAGGAGGGAGGGAGGGGAAAGTGAATGAGATATAGATGATGAATGGATGGATGGATGGATGGATGGATAGATAGATAGATAGATAGATAGATAGATAGATAGATAGATAGATAGATAGATAGATAGATAGATAGATAGATAGATAGATAGATAGATACATACATACATACATACATACATACATACATACATACATACATACATACATAAATACATACGTACGTACGTACATACATGGAGGGAGGAGGGAGGAAGGAAGGGAGAGAGAGAGAAAAAAAAGGAGAGGAAGGAAGGACCACAAACCCTGACACTAGCCATGGCTTCAGAAGACACTTTGAAACAGCACAGCAATCTAGGGCTGGAAGGGACCTCGGAGGTCATCTAGTCCAACCCCCTGCTCCAGCAGGAGATCCTTACAGAATCATAGAATAGCAGGGTTAGAAGGAACCTCGGAGGTCATCTAGTCCAACCCCCTGCTCCAGCCGGAGACCTTATATCGTCTGGATTATTTTGGTGCCTCTAACAGAGGAAAATTGCCAGAAAAGAGAAGGAGTTTACTAGGACAAGGCTGCCATGCAGAGGAAGGCAGAGATAGTCCTTGACTTATGACCACAATTGAGCCCAAAATTTTGGTTGCTAAGCAAGAGCATTGTTAAGTGAGTTTCACCACATTTTATTAAATCCATGACATCTCCTGACTCTAACAGTCATGTGCAAGCTAGGGAAGAACATCTGAAGGCATGTGTAATGTTCTAATGTACAAAAGTTATAGTTAAATGTGTGGCAGAAAGTGGACTCTGGGTGTGTTTTTCCAAACGCAGTGAGGTTGAATGTGTACAGTTTTAGAAGAACTCTGTGTGTGGGATGTGTGTGTGTGTGTGTGTGTGTGTGTGTGTGTGTGTGTGTACAGTATATATACAGTATAGTATATATAGTAGATAATGTATCTTTTTGTGTGCCTATACACACTCTATACTGTGTAATATGTATGTACACATATGGCATATATACATAGGATTAAATAGTATATTTTGAATGTTCATTAGTAATAAATAAATAGACAGGAAAATTATATCTCATTGAGGCCTTTGAGGTGAGGAGAGGCCAGGCAAGGCACCCCTTGACGTGAGTGATGTCAAGTTGGCCACGGCCACGCAATCACATGACTGACCAACCACACCCACCCAATCACATGGACCACCAAGCCACCCCCACAGAACCGGTTGTTTAAAAATTTGAATCCCACCACTGTGTACATGCATGACTGGTATTACAGGTGATGAGAGGAAGCAGGAAGATTTTTGGTCAGGGGAAAATGAAATTAGAAGTTACAGAGAAGGAGAATAGAATAGAATAGAATAGAATAGAATAGAATAGAATAGAATAGAATAGAATAGAATAGAATAGAATAGAATAGAATAGAATAGAATAGAATAACAGAGTTGGAAGGGACCTTGGAGTCCCTTCTAGTCCAACCCCCTACTTAGGCAGCAAACATAATGACCTTGCAAACAACCTAATTTATTTATTTGTTAGATTTCAGTTCTATCTTTCCTTCAGAAGCTTTAGAGTTTTATACCAAGATCTCTTGTCTTCAAGTTATTTTGCTCATAACAACTACAAACTTGTATGGTAGGTTGGACTGGGTGTTAGTGATTGGCCCAAACTAAGGCCCTAAATTTCCATAGGATAGATGGACTTAAACATGGTTTCAGACTTTTGAACTGAAAACATGTTCTTGTGTTTTTTTTCTCTACAAAATAAAATCTGAATTATGTCCACTATAGGTATGGGGATTTGGCCTTGGAGGTGGAAACCAAGTTTACTTTGTTCTCCGTTACTTGCTCATTTGTTCTACAGTCTTTAGCCGCTCACAGCAGGGGAGATGGGTGGCATAAAAATTTAATAAATAAAATAAAAACTCAGATATTTTCTACTGGCACTTTTGCCACCATAGTTGATAAACATAGGTATTTTATTGTTAAAGTATACTTTATACAAGTAGCTATTTGACTGCAATGGGTTAATGTCTCCATTTTAATTTTTTGTGATGCACGGTACATTTACTTTTTGAAAAATGTGCACATCTAAAGAAAAATGGGGAAAGAAGGATAGTGAAAATGTTAACATTGATCACGTCCTGACATGCACAGCAGCTTGAGATACTAGAATCGGATAATAGAATTCTGTACTTCTGTGTATAACGTAATACATCAAATTGTTGTAAAGTGAAGGCTCTTTCTTTAATCATGAAATGAACTATCTTGCGGGTTTTCCTGCCCCTAATTCCAAGAAGACTAAACTGCTATTTTATCATTTAAATTTAAATTCAGTCTCAAAAGTGGTAAATATAATTTCACAGCATATCAAACATTTAACAATAAACCTTATCAAGACATTACAGGCTAAAGATTCTTTCATTTCTTGCTAGAGCTTTCTGAGGGCTTGATGACAAGAAAATCCTATTATTGTGAACAACCTGTCTCTTTAGGGATAACTTCAGCTAATTTATTTGCACAATAAACAAGTATCAGCAGAGGTCTTTTGCATAAGGTGTATTGGTTCTTAATAAAGCCCATCTAACTATATAGATTTATGAGTTTAAAACAAAGACTTGTATAAACTGACATTTAAAATGGGGATATAGTGCCTGAAGTCATAACAAGTGAGAAGATTGTGTTCAGTGGCATTTGATAATTTTATTCCTCTTGCCCAAGCACTGATTTCATAAATGTGATTGTGTTAATGCAGAAGTTAAGTATTTTAGCAGAACTAGGCAATCAATTCATATTTCAGAAAGAAATTCATTTTAGAATAGGAGGTAGTATTGATTTCTATTTCAAAATGATATTGGGATAAAGAAAATAAAACATAGAATTCATTAATGAGATGCTACATTAGGTCTTCTCATTATTTTTAATTTCAAATTATAGCTAGGACCTATATTGCATATAGTGATTATATATTATCTCATTTATTTTTTCATTTCTTTTGTCAACTTATTAATTCATACACACAGTTGTATAATAGCCAGTTAAGGTCCATATATCAGTTTGATTAAGCTAGCTTATTTAAGATTCTGGCAAGGTAGGATTGATCCTGAAGCGAGACAGGATCAATCATTCTAGCTTTGGTCAGATCTAGAACTTCCAAAACATACAGTTCTAATATGCAGCTCTGAAATTTTGAGGCATGGCAGCAAACATTGTTTTTCTACCCAGTTTCCTTTACATGATTGCTGTGGGGATGCAGTTATGAGATAATGCCATTTTGAACTCTCAGAATAAAGGCAAGATAATAATGGTGTTGATAGTGTTGTTAATTTAATTGCTTTTAAAATTATTTATCCACCTTCTGCTGTTGATGTAATATTTGTTATTATTTATATATTTTCATCTACACATTTTACCCACATTTTTTCTTCATTAGATAGCATAGATTTTGTGAGTTTGCTGTCCCAAAGAAATTTGAACATTGATAGTCGCATGTGTGTTTAGTCAGCCCCCACTGCATGGAAGCACCTTCTACTTTTGTAAAAGTAAAAGTGAAAATTAATTTTGTCTTCCTCTCTGTAATTCCCACCAGTTAGATTAAAAAAAAAACTTAGCTTGAAAATCCCTGCATCAGTTTCACAGACAGTTTTGATACACTTGAAAGTTCTGCGTTGACAAAACATTTTTTTAAAACGTTAAAAAAATAAATCTTAGTTATTTTTTCCATATTAGAAAATGAGAAAATTAAAGATCCATTTTAACAAATTTCTCTTTGGCTTCTGGAGTAGATAAAACTGTACAAACTAGTTCATTTGGATCAAATTGGGCCATTTCTGGTTAAGCCACAAAATCTAATCATCTGATGTGTTATTTATTGTTTTTAAAATAATATATATATATAAAAGAAAAGGGAACAAAACACAAAGATAATTATGATAGAAATGCATACATTATTAAAGACAACAAAACCCATAGAGAAAGTGCTTTAAAAAGTGAAAAAGTAAAAAAAAATGACACATTGTTTTAATAGTGAACAATTAGAACTCTACACACACTTATCTAAAGCAAATATCCAAGTACGTATGTTTCCAATTTATTTAACTATCACATTTTAAAACTTACTGTATTTGTGTAAATGAGTCCCACATTTCACTATACTTGTCTATACAAGGTCTATGTCTATAGGCAATCTGTTCATAAATGGCAAATATAATCAACTCCTCAATCCATTGAGTGAATAGGAATATTTAACTTTCCAATGTTGCAGCTTTTGGCCATAATAAGGGCACAAAGAATCCACTTACACTATACTTTCTAGTTGTCAAATTTATGTTCAAGAGAATATTCTGAAAATTTTAAGGAATTCTCCCATTTTATAGGAAATAAAGGAACCTCTGATTGTTTATTTCACTTATTTCTTACCTACCATCTGCACATCAAACTGATTTATTGATAACAAATATCTATAAAAAATAACAGTAGGTTTTTGTTTTAAAGGATTTAACAAGTTGTTATAGTATCACAGATATTGCAGAAGCTGAAAATGCTGCTGTCCAAACAATGTTTTTAACAAATATTATAACTATAAGTATGCCATTGGGTTACATCTAAAAGATGATATTTATCTCTTAACACAGCTGATGTTCAAAATTCATCCTCATCATCTATCATCCAAAGTCAATATAATTGCTTCCATATAATTTTTCTCCTTGGTTCAAAAATTTCCCAATTTTTAAAGTTGGGGTTCCCATAAAGTTGATTTAGACAATTGTTTCTAGAGGTACAAATACTATCCATCAAATGAAAGATGGCTAATATGCATATTACAAAGTTGCCCAAATCAGAAAATTAATTTCAGTTGTTGGCTTCTAATATTTAATATCATGTTGCTATAACTCCAGATTCAGAAAACTAAATCTTCTTATTAATTGGTAATTGTACTTTCTATAAAAATATTCTCAAAACTGAAGAACCCTATAAAATTTTCTAAACACAAATATATTTTCTGAAAATATTTTCCAGATATATGAACTGGAATTCCTCTCAGAATATAAAAATCTGGGAATAATATTCATTTTGAGAGGGTTTACCTATATCCAAAGGTGAAGTTTAATGATACACAACTACTGATATCTGAAGAAACATCTCTACATATTTTATTTATATTACATGTTTAGCTGAGTTATACAGAATCTTTTGGTATACTTGCGGTATACCTAGATGTAAAATGGATTCGATACAAATATGGAATTGATATTCCTTAAATGGATGGGTAACCAAATTTTGATATTGTTTTGATTTGGACCAGTTAATAGAGTATCCTGCTATTTTACTCAAATCCATTGAAGTTTTATATGTTTCATCTCTTTCAGGTCTAATAATTAGAATAATTACTCTATTTTTTATTAGCTGAGAAACTGGGTTTTTCATTGTTTTCTCAGCATCTCTGTCATAAATAAGTTAGCATGAATTCTGTCTGCTGTGATATTACACTAGTTAATTGATACTTCTTTTTTTATATTTCACAGATGGCATCTAACAATCTGTGCCAATAAATGTTTCAGTTAATCTTTTAAATTATTTCCCCTTTATCTTTAATCTTGTTTTTGTATAATGCTTAACCAATAATTCAGTTACATTCTTTATATGCTTCCAATTCAAAAATTTGGTCACCTGAAATCATCTGATCTGTGGAAAGGTTTTATATCTATACTGTATTTTGTACAAGAATACATATGCCTGTATACAATATTCATAGATTTTTCTTTCTTTTAATGACCCTGTAATTTCTTGCATTGGAGTGCAGTCAGGATGACTGAATGGAACTGAACATTTACTGGCCAGATGCCATTCCTGACACCCCAATATTCATAGATAGGTGAAAGATAAAAAAAAATCTGTTCTCTCTCCATTAGAGATGTTTACCATCACAGATGAAATCTCTGCATCTCTTTATAAAACATCCATTTCCCAAACTTTAGAATAATTAGCATTCAGCGTTGCCCTCATACACAAGTGAACATGTTGTACAAACAGCTGCTCTGTTTCTTTCAATCACTGTTGACTTTAATTTTCATAAGTAAAAACCAAGGTGTCTCTTTCTGGAGACTCATTTAACATTTTCAATACATTGTGCATATTAAATAATTAACTATAATTAATCTGAATGTGTGGTGATAAATATGCAAGGCAAGGCTGGCTTTTAGTGAAAATAAAAATTGGGACATGGATTTTTAGTACTAGCTCTATGGAAAGCAGCAGAAACATCTGGGACAAAACCCACTTTTCCTCATCCTTTCCAGCTTAACAACATTCTGACCTCCTTCCCCAAGATACTTATTTCACCTTATTTCACTAGAAATATAATTATTTTATCCTACAAAACTTCAAAATAGCTTCTATAATAGGCAAATAAGTTTGTTGAGTTGAAAGTATATGGTTAGGGAAAGGTTGATAAAATCCATGATTGTGGGTGTTTCAATCTTTGTGTATTTGCTAGAGAATTCCTGGAAGCCTGGCACTCTGACGAATTGGCATCAATAGATTCATAGACATAAACAATATTTAGATAGTGTGCAAAAGAGACAATCAACAAAACAAAAAGGAAACAAAAAGATGAAAACACCTCCCCACCAGCAATCAACAGCCAGATGAGTATAGGTTAACACTCAAATTAACATCAGACCAACAGTCAAGAAGTAAACAATACTCGAACCAAGGAACTGCCAGACACGCTAACAGTAAACAGCCCAGCCAAAGAACCTCCAAGATCACTCCCACCAACATCGACAGGGCAAGCCACTAGTACATAAATTGAGAGCAAACCCATTCCTTACTAGCAATGATGATGTTACCTAGTTTGAATAATGAAACATCTGCAAGAAAACCACCAATTTCAGAGATCAACAATGATCCTAACTTCAATGCTGAGCACAAATATTTTCTTTATCAGAATTTCAGACAGATGATAGAGGACACAAGAATCAATATTACCACATCTCTAAAATTATAAAATATGGAAACAGACATGGAAAAATGCATTTCCGAGTTGTCTTAACTCAGAAGGAATTCCAGTCTCGAATTGGCATGCAAAAAGATGCAATGAACAATAGTAATTTATTTAAAGATGATCAAATAACATGAAAGGAGTATAACTAAAATTATGCTCAGCAGAGATCTCAACCTCCAAGGTACCTTATAAGATATTCCCTTTTTGCAAGAATTTATAATACTGTAAAATGATGTTAGAAGACTGTTATTACCAAGTTGGAAGATTAGGGAAATATAGAAAGCCACAGAAGAATCCATAAAGATTCTAATGAAACTATGCCCACAAATCTAGAGACTGACACAAGAACTACAAAACTGGAAAAGGTCAATCTTTATTCCAATATCAGATAAAGGCAACTTCACATATTGTGCAACTATCATACAATACTTACAATTTCATATGCTAGCAAAAAAAAAAGAGCTTAGGTTCATCCAATGCAGATTAGGGCTCCACTTGGAATTGAAAGACTAGATGTTCAAACTGATTTTAGAAAAGACTGAGGAAAAAGACACAGTATTGCTAGTATACTTTGAGAAAGCCAAATAATATAAAAAGAGATCAATGTATGTTTTACTGATTACTAGATAACCAGTGCCCCTTTGGGTCATCATTTCAGATGCATTTCCTTATCCAAATAGAAAAAACAGAATGACCAAGGGTGGATTAAAAAAAACCAGTGGAAGCAGGAGCAACTTGGACAATCTGGAACTGCGTTGCCTGCGGTCTGATCTAAGCATAGTACACAAAATTGTCTGCTACAACATCTTACCTGTCAACGACTTCTTCAGCTTCAACCACAATAATACAAAGGCAAACAATCGATACAAACTCAAGGTAAACCGCTCCAAACTCGATTGCAGAAAAGACGACTTCAGCAACAGAGTGGTCAACGCCTGGAATTCTCTATCTGACTCTGTTGTTACATCCTCAAACCCTCACAGCTTCAACCTCAAACTGTCTACCGTGGACCTCACCCCATTCCTAAGAGGTCCGTAAAGGGGGCGTGCATAAGTGTCCCTGTCCTACTGTCCCCATTTATTTGTATTCATTTCCTTCGTTCATATTTATACCTGCTATCTTGTACATGTTTGACAAACTAAATAAATAAATAAACTTCTGACTTCCTGCTAGCTTCCCCATTGAGTTTCCTTGTGGGAATCTTGCAGGGAGCATCACAAAACTTTCCTTCCTCCCTTCCTAACAGACAGATAATTGGTTGCTACTAGGTGGGGGGAGGGAGAAACTGATTGTGAGACTGGCTGGGAAACTGTCACAGAAGATTTGAAATGATGCAGTAGAAATTAAGCCCTACAGCAGCAGGCAATAGCATTGAAGAAGCCACAACCTTTCTAAATTGTATTTCCTTGGGAGTTATGGGTCTAGATTTTGGATGTATTCTGTAAATTGAACCATTAGAGGTTCCTTGGTTCAAAAATTGTTGTCTGATGTACCCAGTTAAAGATCATGACCACAAGAGTTTTAGTAGTATAGAGATTATAATGGCTTTCCATTATGTTGATCATGTCAACCTGTTAATGTCTTTAGGAAAATGGGAGAACATCTCACTATCTCATGTGAACTCCATACGTAGGACAGGAAGCAGCAATCCATATGACAGAAGTTAAACAGACTGGCTCCAGGTCAGCAAAGGAGTGAGACAAAGTTATATACAGTATTTTCTCTTTATTTGTTGAATTTACATGCTTAATATACATGGGACTGGATTGGAAGAGGATGTGCAATAGTTTTAAAATGGGAGGAAGAAACATTAATAATCAGCACTCTGCTGATGACACATTAACATCTGAAAATGCAAATGTTCTATTAGTTCTAGTAATGAAAGTCAATGCCTATAGTAAAAACAAAATGAGGAATTAAGATTAAATTTAAATAAAACCAAAATAATGACAAGTACAACTTGTAGCTTTAAAACCGACAATGAAATTGTTAATTGGTAGAAATATGTTATCTTTTCTAATTGATTATCAACAGTAAAGGAAACAGCTGTTGAGAAAAGTACTTCAGACTAGCTCTTGATAGGTGAGCAATGAAAACCTTGAAAATAAATTTAGATACTGTGATATGTCCACATTCACAAAGATTTGGCTAGTGCCTGCAATGGTATTTCCTGTAATACCTCATAGAAGCAAAAAGTGATCTTTGAAGAAGCAAGACATTATGCAGTAATACACTTTTTAAAAGGAGTTAAGCAAAAGTGCATAATTGCTTCTCATGAACTTTTATACTAATTCTCTTGTTCAGGCTGTGTTTAAAAATGAATTTCAATCAGCTAATAAACCCTGTTATCAGCTAATAAACCCTTCTCAATGCCAGGGCTGCAGTCATTTTACACCTGATATAGGTGGATCTAATGGGAACTTTTAATGCCTAACTATAATTTTACAATAAAGAAAAATAGGTCACCACCAGCTATACCAAATTAAAGGTTACTCTATTTACACATTTGCAACTTTGGTAATTATTAAATGGTTGGTAGAATTGGATAACTGAATATGGCTTTTTCATGCTTATTCCTTCACTCTATGGATCAGCTAGTTCAGCTGTACTTTACCTTGTAGAGCAGCATTGAAAAAACATGTACTCCTATTCTGTGTGAGGTTTATGTTGTCTGATTAAAAATATAGGCCATTTGTTCTTTCACTACTAACCTGTCATTTTCTCTTATAGCATTAAATGCAGTTTTTAAAATTAAAAAGAGTTTTATTGCTTTTAACTATGATTTTTTATGATGGAAAGCAACCAAGAAAAATAAAATTGATGCATCAACATGACATTTCTATTTTGAATAAATCACTGTTTCTGAGAAACATGTTAGAATATATGTCTATGTAGGGATGCAAAGGAACGGAAAGGACGGCAATGCTTGGACTTGATCAATATGAAGCAAGCAATCCTGATTAAGAGAAAAAAAGTTGCTATTGGAAATACATGCTTTTTTTTTGTAGGAAAGGGAGATTATAGAATTACCCTCATATAATTTGAATATAAAATGAATTTGATATTATTATAATCCTTTTACAGATCAATTAAGTAGTGATATTTTTTCTTTAAAAAAGAATAACCTGTTTTATATGGTTTTATAATTTTATAAAATGTTTTATATTTTTATTTTAAATTTGTCTCCTTGGTGATAAAAAAAGGCAGCCAGTGGGGAAAAAAATAAAATTTTATGGCTGTTGGATCATTGCAATCTGAAATCACCTAATGCCAGTAGATGAAATTAAATCAACAAGAAATCTTAGTTCTTTTGTGCTTTGCAAGTATCAGTCTAGTCTACTGTATGATTTTCATAATTAGAAGAAGCTCTTTTTGCAGCAATAAATACATCACATAGTAAAATATCTGTTTTGGATCACATGGTTGGGAGGAAGTAAAGAAATCAGCAACTTTCCTACTGTTACCTGATTACCTTCTCCTAAGGTAATCTTTTTCCTTGAATTCTTTTTTGTTATTATTATTATTTATTTTATAAAATTTATATGCCGCCCAACTCCCGAAGGACTCTGGGCGGCTTACATCATAAAAAAATAAAACATATAAAAACAATTTAAAAAAGAAAGGGGAAAAAAAACCCTACTATATTTAAAATAAAACATTCACACAACCATGCATGGGCCAATCAGAACAACTATTAGCCCCAGGCTTGCCGGAAAAGCCAGGTCTTAACGGCTTTACGGAAGGCCAGTAAGGTGGGGGTAGTACGGATCTCGGGGGGAAGTTGGTTCCACAGAGTCGGAGCGGCTACAGAGAAGGCCCTCCCCCGCAGTCCTGCCAGCCGGCACTGTCTGGCCGACGGGACCTGAAGAAGGCCAACCCTGTGCGACCTCACTGGTCGATGGGAGGA
>QLTV01003960.1:293390-303904 GCA_003457575.1 Thermophis baileyi
CAACAAACCCCCTGCACCCCTAAGGCCAACTGCACAAGGAGAGACTCACACCCAACAATCTCAGGGGCAGGGATCCTGCGAGGACAAAGACCCTTATGGACTATGATAGCCACTCCCCCACCCCTTCCCTGGAGTCGTGACTGGTGCAGCACCTGAAACCCGTCTGGGCAGATCTCTGAAAGGGGAACACCCCCCTCCTGTCCCAGCCAGGTTTCGGTTATACATGCCAGATCTGCTCTCTCCTCCAGGATTAAATCCCGGACGAGAGGGGCTTTGTTCACAATCGATCTGGCATTAAGCAGCAGCAGCCTGAGGCCAGGGCCCTGAAAACCCAAGTCACCAGAAGGGGCAGAACAGGCAATCGCTTTGAATTTCCACAATCTTTGCTCTGATTCAGTTCATTTTCAAATTCAATCTTATTCTTGTTGTTATTGTTGTTATTGTCACTTATTCTCCACAGATACTCAATTTATCTCATTCTGTTCAAGCTATGGAGAATTATGTAATTGGAGTTGGGATTCTACCTATATGTGTGTTGACAGAAGTACAGAGCGAACTCCAATTCTAATTACATATTTTCGTTCCAACCTTCCATTGTTTGGAAGGGGTAACACAGAAAAGCATTCTCAGTATAGTTTTTGGATGTTTTTTTTCCAACCCCTCTGTGGCCATAGAAGGCATGGATCAACCCTACTTTCAAATTTGAACTTTCTTCTGTTGGTTTCTCCCAGTATACCAACTGTGATTGCTGTCAGTTCAGTATTTATAAAGTTATTCTGCTGAAGGACAAATAGACATAATCCTGAACTCCTTTACATAATTTAATGCCAAGGTTGTGTTGGGCTAGAAACAATAGAAATTTGTAACTAAACTTGCCCTCTTTTATAATAAAAATTGATACTATGATATGGGAGCCTTAGTAATCTTAAAAGGTCATTTCACTTGAGGCTGAACTATTGAACTGATTATATGAATTGGTCTAAGTATAACAAGTTATGTAACAGCACTTGAACATACACTGTAAACACCTCCTACAAGCTGATTACACGGCTGGTTTGCCAGGATTGATGCAATAAAGCAAAATATTTGACATGGCTTTTTAAGTTTACCTGCTTATGTGCATGATCATAGGAATTGATGTGGTTGTCAAATTCATGGTGTTTATGGTACTGCTTGTCACATAATTCACAGTAAAAGTTAGCCTTCACATCTTCCAAAGCCCTTGCTGCTGCCTGCTCCTTTTCAGCAAAATCCTGCAAGGGCAAAAGCAGATGAGTAATACTTGATTAATATCAAATTTTTTGTCCACAGTGCTTTTGTTACAACACAGAGTGAAAAGAATGGTACAAACAAGCAGCAAGTTTCTTGTTAATTTTTATAGTTAATTTTGCTCTAGGGAAGAGAAACCTGTGGAATGTATGCTGTGTCTCAATCATTTAATTATTTGGGCTCTATGCACCTTGTTTGAGAAAGAGGCAGTACCCCCTTTTCTGTGGAAACCAAAGGTCTCTGCTAGCTTTTATCAGCAATAAAAACCATTTAAATTGTAAAGTGTGATGAAGAGCTCAAAATGAATGAATGATTCATTATTTCCCATAATGATATGGGAAATATGCTCCTTAGGTAATCTAAAGCAGTGCTTCTCAACCGTATTTCCTGAGGAATATTAGATGTTGAAGTCTACACAAAAATTGTCCAGGCTGACAAACACTGATCTAATACCTGATATTTTACTAGATATAAATCTGTACATGAATATTAAAGAAATATTACCCTGGCTTAATTATTGCTCCAGCCATACTTAAAGACAGCAGCCAACAGTGCAAAAGAAGAAGAATACAAAAAGGAGACCCATAATAATAAGATATTACTGTACAGGGATCAAGGCTGCAACCCTGTTAGCAGTTCATACATTAAGGGCAGTAAAAGGAACAAGCACATATATGGTTGAAATCAGTTAATCATATTAGAAGTGTTGATAGCTATGTTAGGCTTTTCTAAGCATATCATTGCTCTTCGTGACTGTATCTCAAGTGATTGAATTTATCTTTTAAATCTAAAAGTGTAGTATAGAATTCAACAAGCACAATGGTATACTGTAAGTTTAAATTTGTGGCCATGCCATCCTGAAAATCAGTCCTGACTAAAGCAGTAATCTTGTATACAGTAGTTTGACTCAGGGATCCCTTTAAATAGCAATAGCACTTAGACTTATATACCACTTCACAGTGCTTTACAACTCTCTCTAAGCCGTTTACAGAGTCAGCATATTCCCCTCAACAATCTGGGTCCTCATTTTACGAAGGATGGAACGCTGAGTCAGCCCTGAGCCTGGTGAGATTTGAACTGACAAATTGCAGGCTGCCGGCAGATAGTTTTCTGAATCATGCATGATAGATACAAACTGAAAAAATGGATTAACTGCTAGATCAATTAACTCAAACTCAATTAGACTTTTTTGATTCCAAAACAGCTGAATACCATTTGAATACCATCACATTGACAAAATCACCAGCAGTCAATTGCAAAAGGCAGCTTTACTTGAAACAGTTTACATCCTACAATACCTTTAATACCATCAAACACTATCAAACCACATTTGCCTATCCCAGCTCCTTGGGAAAGGCTCTGTAGGTGGACAAAATGCCAGTCTAATCATCTGGCTGACTATGTGACCAACCATAAATATATGTCACCCATCTGTCTTCCATTAATGAGGACAATTTTTATGAGAGCTAGTTTGATATAGTGGTTAAAGTTATGATACTAAAAACCAGGAGCTTGTAAGTTCTAATTCTTTGTTCCATTGGGCACAAGGCAACCTGTGTGATTTTGGGTCAGTCACTCTTTCTCAACTTTAGGAAGCAATGGGAAAGCACTTCTGAATTCCTGTCAAAAATATTGCAACATCGTGTCCAGGCTGTTGCCAGGAATCAAGACTGACAAAAAGCACCACACAAATTCAAAATATTTACAATAAGGTTAGAGAGCATGATAATTTAAGCAGTAATCTTACTGCTACTTACTGCTTCTGTTTGAGCAATGTTTTTCCTTTACAACCACAATTATCAAAGTAATTATCCATGTTTTCAGTGGTTTTAAGCCTGTAATATGAATTCCAGGATGTAATGTCATTACTGCAGAATTTTTTTTGATTAGTGAAACAGTTTAGAGAGGTTAACAGACTTACTTTAGGACATATTTTACATAGGCACTGTATTTCTAAAACCACTGTTTAGATGCAATATTAAACTTTTTATATCATATCTTTTATGTCATTTATTTTTTCCATTTCATTTTATTTCCATTTCATTTTATTTGGTAGCCTGCCTTGAATACACACATACAATAAGTAGAATATGTTCCAGCGACCTGTCCACCCGCCCCGGTGCTATGCCATCCTATCTAGCCACGTTTTCAAGCCACGTGAATGCGTGCAAGCAGCATGTGCGAGCAAAGTACATCGCACGCTCACATTGTCGGTGCTGGGCAAACCGGTAGGGAAATTATGGGAATCCCACCTCTGTTCTGAATGTGAATAAGCTGCAGCACAAGGTGTTGAATGTCAGCATCAGGAGACACAAAGCCAAGAACATACTGAGACTGATCAAACACAGGTACCACAACTGGAACAATCAGATGATGATGATACAAGGCTTCTCAGCCCAGGCGCCCAGCTAGCAGAACAAAGAGCAGAGCAAAGATATTCTATGAGGCTGCTTGCCAAGCAAGGGAGTAAATCCCTTGATTGAAGACAGCTGGCTGCAGTCTGATTTAAGAGACAGCCCTGACTTGTGTTCTTTGTTGAAATCATCAGATCTCTGGCTCTTGTGTGATGTTTTTTTGGACTCTGCTTGTGGAACTCTGACCTCTTACTGGCTGACAATTTTGACTTAGTTTTCAGGACTGGATTTTCACTATTCTTCTGCATGCTCCTGTTAAAGGCAACCTTTTGGGCAGTCTCCTTTCAGGAACTCTGTTTTGGCTTGTGTTCCTTGTCTGCTGCTATCAGTTGACCTTGAATGAACTGCTAATTATCATAGCAATTGTATGGGTGCATGTGCATTTAAAACCAGAAGCACAAACATTTTCCCTGCCATATTAATTCAGTTTATAGAATTCTTTCATTTAATCTCTGATGCAGTCTTCCTGTAACCTACCTTGGTATTTGTTACACAGACCACAAAAATGTCATTAAATACTGCTAATTGGGAAAGGAATAGGATCAGCTTTTTGAGATTTCCATATAATTGTTCCCTCCAGTAGTTCACTTATTTATACCACTTTTATATGGCTTCCTATTACCTATTAAAAGAAATCTCAAAGCAATATCCCTTCTCTTCTAATATATTTTACGATTTTGCTGAAGCCCCTTTCTAGCCATGTAAAACTCTGGAGCTATATATCACATGTATTAAAGACAACGTTCCACAGAAGCCAATTGACTTCATTTCTCAGTAAATGTCCATGGGACTCTCTAGAAAGCCATTTAATTTTGGGTATTTTGAGCTTTTAATATTCCGTGTCAAAATGCAAATAATTACAATGCATTTGATTGCCCATTGATGACTGTTAACCCTATAATTTAAATCCCTGTTCATGTAATGAAATGATTAATTTAGCTTTTGTTTTTAAGTTATCCTGATTTACATGGGAAAAAAAACCATGATTGAACCTGCTGATTGCTTTTTAAAAGCTTTCAGATGATCATTTTGATATCATCAATTCTTTGCCATATAATTAAAATGCATAATTAAAATATGGATGTAATATCATTAGTGAAGCATAGACACATGCTGCACTAGAGGTTCCTCATATGCCAGATCCATGGAAGAACGGGTCAAAAAGGAAAGTTTTATCATACTGATAATCTTCCACATAAAATTGATCTTTTTTTAAAAAAAAATGTTGATAAATGGTCAGTTAAGTGTTTACAGTTTATTGCATTCCATTGAAGACAAAATTCTAATTATATGAGGATAAACAGAATATACTTTGTAATGAACAAGTTAAACTGGAATATTTTGTTCAAAAGCATCTTATCCTTCCATAATTTATCTTTTACTGAAATTAATGCACAACTTGCTTTCTATACAGATGGTTTAAAATATCAACAAATTAACTCCTATGTGCATTTTAAGATAATCAACATCCACCTCTATTGCCTGATTGCTTAATTATGCTTGTTTTGTCATGGGAGGGAAAAGCCATATTTTCAAGCTTGCTTATTGATCTGACATGATCATTACATAATATAGTATTCAGTTCCTAGAAGTCTGAAATGGTTTTCCCTGCTGAGTTATTCAACAACAGCACTGTAAGCTCTCCACATTTCTAGCAGATTTAAATTCTAGGAACCTTAATATTTTGCAGTATGGTGGAAATCACTAATATTCTGATGGCACACTCAGGTTCTCTTTAAAATGATATGATTTGATTCTCGATCCCATGACAATGAAGAATGCATAGTCCACATTTGCTTCAGCGTATCCAGCTATTTAAAAGAAATCTCAAAGCAATATCTTTTCTCTCCTAATATATATTAGTATTTTGCTGAGTAATTCTGGAATGTCTCCAGTGCTGTAATACAAGACCACAGAAAGACATGAGGTGAGAAATTTCAAATATATAAAAATTCCATGGGCACCACCTGTCTAAAATACAATCTATTTGATATTTTTTATGTGCTGTCCATTATAATGTATTTTACTCAAGACACATTCCTGGCTATTTGGCCTACATATATTATTTCAGACAATTATAAGATTTAATATAACTTCCTGCTAATGAAAACTGACATTTTGCATAAGTTATAAAAAAGACAATTAGATTAAGATATTATATTTAGCTTAAAGATACATGCCACTGCAGTAAACGTTGATGTTGTATTGTCATAAGCACATATATTCTTGCTTGAAGGAACACTTGCTTTTTATATCCATTCTTATTTTATGTCCTTACAGTGATAATATCACTAATGACTTCTGACATTGTATTATTTAATATAAATATAATAAACGTAACATAACATCTTAAATGTGGCTGCAACACATAATCAGAAATCATGTATGGAGATTTTAAGAAATTGCACAGCCATCAAAATATGCTGATTGAGACAAAAACAAAATACACTTGATTCCATAAATTAAGAATTCCTGATCTGCTGAAGTGGGCAAAGAGGTCACTTGACCAAGAACTGGATGGACATGATCAAAGAAATATATCCCAATGACGCCCTTGGTTTTTTTTTTTTCCCAAAATCTTATTTGTACTAAAAGTTTACTGTAAAAATGTGAACATTTTTCATTTTCCTAAGTTATTTTCAATAGCTGAAAGATGACTACCAATCAGGTGGAGTTTGTTCAATTGTTTCCTAATACAGAGATTCCTAATACTATCACATGTAATTTTAAATTAGAAGCTTACAGCTCACTGCCAGAAAATGGATCTAACCAATACAGGATCTCAGATCTGTCTTTTGGCCAGATCTGGTGATGATGGTGATGATGGAAAAACTCTTGCATGCCTATTGTGAGTCAACCTAACCAAAATTGCACAAGATACACCCACATTATGACTCAGAAGTCAGATTTCCAAGTTTTGACTCTTAGAATGGTGCATCGGATTTCCTAATTGCCTATACAGTAGAACCTCCGGTCACTACCGTAATCCATTCCATGACTTTGGTCGCAACCCGATTTGGTCATGACCGGAAGCAAGACTGACTGCACATGCACGTACACAAATAAATGGTGTGGAAGGGAAAATCAGCAAGGGGAAATCGCCACAGCTGTGTTTGATCACCACCCGAGTATTTGTTCACGACCAGATGCAAAAATTTTGCAAAATGTTTGGTCATCAAACCAAACATTTGGTCGTGGTCAGAAGCATTCATGACCAGAGGTTCTACTGTATTTTCTATTCATATAAACATGCTGGTACATAAAAAGTGCCATGCTTCCTATAGATTTAGATATGGTGGCTTTCCACTGAAGACGTCCAATGTAAAGTCAAGTTGCTGATTAGATTTCTTAAAGACACTATGACCCTTGCAATCTGGCATATAATTTTGTAAGATGAAGTTTCATATTCAAAGACGAAATAAATACAGACTTATATTTCATTTAGTAGTTTTCACTAAAGAAAAAAAAAACTACTAGTAAATACACTTACAAATTTCTTTTTTTTATAGGAATGTATACTCCAGCAGTAAAATAAACCTGCAAAAGAAATGCACTGATTCAAATTGTAATATGTACTATTATATTTGAGTACAAACCTAACTCGTAAATTTAATATGAACATTTTTTCATATAAATCTTTATTTATTCTAAGTGGGATTATTTAGATCATTGTCTTCAAGCCTCACTAAAATAAAGCATAACAGATTGATGTAAACTGCTCAGACTTATTCAAGGTGAGCCATATGCATTTTTAATTAAATAAATAAACAAATAGCTTAAATATCATCAGTAAAGGGATGTAATAGTGTCCACTATCAAACTGTTTCTAATATTTAACTGTAATTTATCTAATTTAAATCTATTATATTGTGTTCTATTAAGCAATAAAGAATAGGCTTTAGCTTTTAAAGCTGTGATAGTCCTTGAAGAGAACTTTGTCATCATTCAATACAATTCTGTCTGGAGATTAAATGATTATGTAATCCACACTTAATTTAAGGCAGGGATATCTGCAGAAGTGTCAATTCCATGAGGATGGTCATATAATCAAAGCCCCACTCTGTTCTACATAAATTATGATGCATATAAAACAGGACAAGGCTTCAACTGCATGGTTGGCTGTTACCTTGACTTTTTGATTCCCTCTCTGTGGATACTTCTAACTCAAAGACAACTATCTTTAAAAAAAAACCAACAGGTGACAGACAACTACTTTTGGAAGGTATTCCCCACAAAATTGCCCCTGGCTGGCATTTAGTGGTTTTTCAAAAGCTTCTAAAACTCTTTTATTCAACTTGGACCTATGTTTTAAAACCTGAGTCTGGTTGACTAGCTGTATACTTATTATATCCTAAATGCTTAATTTGTAAGGTATCCTGTGAGAATCTAGCCCTGAATGTCATGCAAATAATAACATAAATCAACAAGCAATTTATAAATGATTAAACATGCTATCAAGGATGACCACAGATGACAAGTGCAACTAATTCTAAAGATAAAGAACAGCCTAAACACATAGCAATCCAGAAGGGGATTCCTGATTTTGTAACAGTGAATTAAGTACTTTCTCTCTGTCTTTTTTCTATCCATTTTAATTTCCTGGAGAGAGTTCTTGAACTTGATTATAATAGAAGCTTTTAATTTATTGTCAGTTCCTTTAATTTGCATACTAGTTAATCTTAAATCATTTAATTTAAAACATTACATCCTTTTCTTTCTTCTTCAATGAGTTTGCCTATTACAGGTAGTCCATGAATGTAATATGATTAGGACAGCACTTCCCTAAGAAACTAACTGATCCCTGTGTAGTAGAAATGTATGACCAGGATAACCAAATCAATTGGAATAACATTTTTTAAGCCCTTGTGGTCACAGAGACCAAATATAAAAAGAATGAGATAGCCCTATACTTTTGGTATAGGGATCCCTGTCTATGCAGGGGGTTAGACTAGAAGACCTCCAAGGTCCCTTCCAATTCTGTTTTTCTATTCTATTCTATTTATCTCATCCATGAGCCAATTTTTGCAGGTCAGATTTGTGGCCCTAGATTGGAGAGTGTTAATGGCTCATTATGGTAAGCCTGTTGTGTGAACATAGCCAAAAGATATGGATTTAAATATAGTGAAATTCTGATTCAGTAGTGTATAAAATCATTTTCTAAATAATGTCTGATATACTGTAGTACTAACTGCACAGAAATTAATTATTTATACATATCTTGAGTGTATAGCACTTATGCACAACTGAACAATAAGATTTGATTGTGCTTATGATTATCTAAGGCTGACTTTCTCATAAAACATGGACAACATTTAAAAATAGATTAACACAAAGCATTAATTAGACTTTATAAATATAAGGATATAGTTGGAAATCCAAGCATACTCACTTTTCTCAACTGATATTAATATTATAATTAATATGGTTAGATTATTTTAAATGCCAAACCACAGGCACATCTATGCACGTAATACTGCACCTAATACTTAGCAGTCCCTAACCATAACAGCAGAAAGGTTTATGGTTTAATTTTGTGCTATCTCATGATTAATAATTCCAATATCTTCTAATTTCTTTTTCATGCTACTTTTATCAATGAACCTTTGATTAAAAATGTCCTGTCATTTTCATTATTGTCAGTGACAATTTCCGAGTATCAGTTTGCTTTGTATTAAGCTATTGTATGAGTTGAGATTGATTAGCAGTTTTAAAAAAGACTAAAATTAAGACAGCTCATATTAAAAAAAAGACTAATAGAATTTAAAGATAAATAGCTAAGATCCCAAGTGAAAATTCATTGACGTTGAATTATTTATTACTGAATTGATATATCCCTCCACTGAGAATTTCTTCATTTCACTGAACTAATTCATTTTGGACTAGATAGTTTTAATTCTTTAACATAATTAAAGTAATAACTCCTATTGGTCATTCTCTTGTCCAGAAATGACTTAACTATGCCTGTATTGTGAAAGTACTTACAGGTCTGAATAACAACTCAACTTCATATTTTCAGCAAGATGTGGAAATACATTTACACACATTTTCTTACCCTAGACCAGAAGTCTTCAAACTTGGCAACTTTAAGACTTGTGAACTTCAACTCCTAGGAGTTGAAGTCCACAAGTCTTAAAGTTGCCAAGTTTGGGAACCCCTGTCCTAGACAGCCTTAGAATCTTCAATACAATCTGAAATTACTGCATAATATGAGAACACTAACGATCCTAAAGCTACTTGTCCTATTTTTTAGTATCCCTTTGTTCATTTCTTAAAAAAAAAAAACCCTCTGCAAATAATTTATACCTCTGTTCCTTTTTAGGTACAGTAGGTTATTGGCCAGGAAAACAAAGAACTTGGGGAGAGAATAGAATAGAATAGAATAGAATAGAATAGAATAGAATAGAATAGAATAGAATAGAATAGAATAGAATAGAATAGAATAGAATAGAATAGAATAGAATAGAATAGAATAGTTGGAAGGGACCTTGGAGGTCTTCTAGTCCAACCCCCCTGCTTAGGCAGGAAACCCTACACCACTTCAGACAAATGGTTATCCAACATCTTCTTAAAAACTTCTAGTTGTTGGAGCATTTACAACTTCTGAAGACAAGTTGTTCCACTGATTAATTTTTCTCACTGTCAGGAAATTTCTCCTTAGTTCTAGATTGCTTCTCTCCTTGCTTAGTTTCCATCCTTCGCTTCTTCTCCTGCCCTCAGGTGCTTTGGAGAATAGCCTGACTCCCTCTTCTTTGTGGCATCCCCTGAGATATTGGAACACTGCTATCATGTCTCCCCTAGTCCTTCTGTTCGTTAAACTAGACATTCCCAGTT
>QLTV01003960.1:304130-314231 GCA_003457575.1 Thermophis baileyi
TTCCCACTTGGTTTTTCTTGACTAAATGTAGAACATTACCTTTTTCGCCACTGAATTTCCTTTTGTTAGATAGTGCCCAATGTTCAAGTCTGTCAAGATCCTTCTGTATCTTTAGCCTATCTTCTGGAGTGTTGGCTAATCCTGCTAGCTTGATGTTATCTGCTAATTTGATGAGTTCCCCATCTATCCCCTCGTCCAAATCATTGATGAAGATGTTGAATAGTACTGGCCCTAAAACAGAGCCTTGGGGTATCCCACTGCATACTTCCCTCCATGTAGATGCAGTTTTGAGGACTACACGTTGAGGACTACACATTGAGTGTGGTTGGTCAGCCAGTAACAAATCCATCTGGTGGTGATGCTGTCTAACCCACATTTTTCTACTTTATCAAGTAGTAGGCTATGGTCTACTTTATCAAATGCCTTACTGAAGTCCAAGTAAATTATATTGACAGCATTCCTCTGGTGCACTAATTTTGTCACTTTGTCAAAGAATGCAATAAGATTAGTCTGGCATGATGTGTTTTTGACAAACCCATGTTGGCAAGCTCAAGAAATATAAGCAAACTTTCGTTAGTATGGTACACTTTAGCTAATTAATTTAGTTATTACTTTGTTTGCTTCTAGGTGTTCACAATACTTATAGACATGCCATTTATTTGTTAATCTGACTGGTTTCATACATCATAAGAAGTGCTGGAGATGCTGGAGAAATGCTCTGGTCAAACAAGGTTAAGAAAACCTTTCCTTCCTTCCTTCCTTCCTTCCTTCCTTCCTTCCTTCCTTCCTTCCTTCCTTCCTTCCTTCCTTCCTTCCTTCCTTCCTTCCTTCCTTCCTTCCTCCCTCCCTCCCTCCCTCCCTCCCTTCCCTTCCCTTCCCTTCCCTTCCCTTCCCTTCCCTTCCCTTCCCTTCCCTTCCCTTCCCTTCCTCAAACATTCAATACAGTGGCCTGATTAGGGGCAAAGTCCCTGCAGAGTTTGTCCAAGGTTTTCAGCACTTGGATTCTCAAAGTTGTGATCCAGTGTCAATAATGGAGTTTGAAAATAGCATAGTTATGATATCCAAATATTGTGTTTGGGCTTTTTCCCCATTGTTGGCTGCAATTATGTTTATGTCATTCATCCCTCACATCTTTGCTGCATCTAATGCAGCGGTGGGTTGCTCCCGGTTTGGACTGGTTCTTAGAACTGGTAGTGCCAGTGGTGGAGGCTCTGCCCACCCGCCCGGGATGCTTCTGCGCATGCACAGAAGCGTTGTGCGCGCACGCAAGCACGCACACGAACCGGCAGCAAAATTATTTAGAACCCACCACTGATCTAATGTACTGCTTGAGTCTGGATTCAGACTGAAGTCCATAGATGCCTCATCCAAATGAATGGGCATGGAAACAGTTTTAAATTATACTAAATGTATTTCCTTGTGAATGAATTAGGATAACACAAGGTCCTAGTGAGGGTTGACATGTGAGTTCTCTATAAGGACTCATTATTACACAAAATGTCTTTTCAGTGAGCAATTACTTTCCAAATAGGGAATACCATGAACTTTTTAATAAATTGCAATAAGTTTTTCACATCATTCGGTCTTGGTTACCAGTGATTCACAATCTACATTGCTGTAGAAGAAACATAGGACAAATACCAGCTTATGTTCACCCATATTGGATAGAGGGTGATAGGAGCAAGCTCAAGAAATATAAGCAAACTTTCGTTAGTATGGTACACTTTAGCTAATTAATTAAACTATCCAAGATTTTTCATGCTCTAGAATCATTATCAGGAAAATTATTTACTAAGCGCTACTGAGTAAGAAAATATGTGATACACTTGTTTTCAGTTTCTATCACAACAGGATGGGCTGTTTAAATATAAGATCATTTTAAAAAGTGTTATTGAATTAAATGTATTATGGTACATTCCCCTTGTAAGTTTGGATTCCTAAGACAAGTACAATCATATGAAATATGGTTTTTTAAAATTTTGACTTATTTTAGGTTTAAAGCAACATAATCATTTGATTGATAAATAGAAAAAGCACAACTACACATAGAATGAGTTGATATTATGTAATTGTCATTATAACAATATTTTGAATGCTTTGTGTTAATATTTAGGTAAACTATTGGACTATTAGGTATAAACTACCTTAGTTTCAAATCAACTACTGTTCACCAAAATATATATAATAATAAATGTGCATATTTTTTAAGATAACACAAAGGTCTTTGTTTATCAGATAAAGAAGACAAAGGGGATGAGAAAGAAGAGAATGATTGTGGTGTATGAGATATATATTAACATAATTGTGACACAATTTTTTTAAAAAATTAACACTACCGAGTTACTTACTTTATTTTGGAAAATCAAATTTCTGTTGATTTTAGATGGGAAGAAAGTATGCAAATATATGCTCACTTGAAGCTTACTGATTTATGGCAAAGAAATGAATTTATCAAAAAATAGATTGGACATGATATATCTAAAAACCATTAATGATGATAATGAATATAAAACAGAGCCGTTTTGTCTGCTTCTCAGTTAGTATTCTGTTGAATATATAAACAGAAATTCTCATGCATTAAAAATCACATAGTCTTCTATACAAAAATAGCATGACAAGATTTGCTAGAGCTACTGCACATATTTTATGAAGAGAGTTTAAAAAGCAGCTACAGGCATATTAGATTTATACCCCCATCTGTGAGTTCATTTTAGAACTCCTGCTATCTAAATGCATAAGCACACATTTCAGATTCCATAGCATCTTATGAAACTGTGGAATTTTATGCTGTGTCATGTTCCTAGGAATATTAAACAATACCATAACCTTTTCAATAGCTCTATAAACAATGCCAAACTGGCACTCAAGTAAATCATGTTACATGGAGAAAGCTGAATAAAAAGTTCCCTTTCCCACATACAAAACCATCTGCATAACAACTGTGTAAAAGTTTTTTTTTCTTGTGAAAAAGATCCAAATCAGATCTGTATTTGATGGTATTATGGTCTATTTTATTCAAAGTGGACTATTTAAGATCTGCAGTTTACAGTTGTAAACAAATGGCAGAACGTATCTTAGATTATCTACAACAGCTTGGAATCAATGTAACAAAAATCAGTGCAGGGCCAAATAAACTCTATTGTTCAATTTAGTTAAACTCTTAGACATTGTGACTAATGAATTAAATTCTCAGTGGGATTGTAACAAAGTAAAACATTGTGGATCAGTCTTCTTTCTGATGTCAAAGCAGTTACTGCGATCACAACATGAGTTGCTCTAGGTCATTTTACCCACTATTAAGTTTTATTGATAGAATAGTCTTACTGATGGAAAATGTCTGAAAATGAAAGTCCACAATAAAGAAATGCACCAAAGCTTTACGATTATCTTTAAGTAGCTATTGAAGTGGCTGTCAGGAACAAGTAACCAGGAACAGAAATTGAATTCAAAGCACTAAAAGTTTATTACATGCTACCTATACACAAGAATCTGATCTACTAATGGTCAAGTCAAATTGGCACTAGACAAGAGCCCACGAAATTCACAGGAGACTGGACTTCAGTTTCTTGTGGTTGAATAAGGATTCCAAACTGATGACATGTTTGACCCCACCTTCAGGCTCTGCCTGGTCATCTCCTACAATGGACACTAAAATAATGACAAGACCAATGCTACTATAAAATGCTACTTATAAATCATTGGTTTTAATGTGACAAAAAATTGGTTTAATTTTCTTTGAACAATGCTCTAAAATAGACTGCACCATCAATGAATGCATCTGCTAATTATCATTAAGTGGGTTTATATAATTTATATATCAAATTTATAAACACAATTTTCAATCAAATTTGGCATAAATTGTCAGCTACTGTGTACAGTTTGTATAGTTGTATTAATAGGATTGAATTAAATAAATACCAAGTTATATAGTATTGATGATTTATATATTAATGAGAATTCTAACAAAAATTGGGCAAATATCTATGTAATCAATGAAATGAAATAGAACGCTAACATGAATTGATGTGAATTGCTTTGGAATGGAGAGCTGAATTTTGTGAAAATTTTCTTTAAGAAACTGAATTTGCATTATGAAATATTGCAGTAAATATAGATCTAAGGAAATTGTTTTAGATGTTTTAATTTAAATACGTATTATATGTAGACATAAACTACATTATCAAAATAAAATTTTGTTATATTCTACTGTTCTTAGCATAGTATAATTAAATTCTTGAGACAATATATATATTGAGCCGAGATGGCGCAGTGGTTAGAGTGCAGCACTGCAGGCTACTTCAGCTGACTGCTAGCTGCAGTTCGGCGGTTCAAATCTCACCGGCTCAAGGTTGACTCAGCCTTCTATCCTTCCGAGGTGGGTAAAATGAGGACCCAGATTGTTGGGGGCAATATGCTGACTCTGTGAACCGCTTAGAGAGGGCTGTAAAGCACTGTAAAGCGGTATATAAGTCTAAGTGCTATTGCTATTGCTATATTTCATATTTCTGAATCGCCCATCTCATGGGCAGCAAGAGGGGCTTTGGGTGATATTGTTTTGTACATAATTATAGAATTGTAGGGACGCGGTGGCTCAGTAGCTGACGCTGAGCTTGTCTATCGAAAGGTTGGCAGTTCAGCGGTTTGAATCCCTAGTGCCGCGTAACAGGGTGAGCTCCCGTTACTTGTCCCAGCTTCTGCCAACCTAGCAGTTCAAAAGCATGTAAAAAAATGCAAGTAGAAAAAATAGGGACCACCTTTGGTGGGAAGGTAACAGCGTTCCATGCGCCTTTGGTGTTTAGTCATGCCGGCCACATGACCACGGACACGTCTTCAGACAGCGCTGGCTCTTCAGCTTTGAAACAGAGATGAGCACCATCCCCTAGAGTCGGGAACGACTAGCACATATGTGCGAGGGGAACCTTTACCTTTACCTTATAGAATTGTATATATTATTATGCCTGGAGTTGTCATAGATTTGTTCATACTGTTATTACTGAAAAGGGTTTTTCTTAATTTTATAGAACTATTCTGCTTAAATTATTATAAAAATTAGGGATAGCACTTAATGGATAACAAATTTCATGTCCCTTTCCTGATTCCAAAAATAGTCCCATGTTAATAAGGATGTTAATGATGTTAATAATGACTATCAGAACTAAGGCAAAATGTACTTTAAGCTGAATTTATATATGAACAAATACAAATTCTATTTCATTCCATCAATTAATTCTATTCTATTCCAGCCAAAAATTTCTTCAGTTTCAATTATTCCTAACCATCCTGTACATTCCAACAGAGTTTGTGTCTCCAGGTCATCGTCTTTAAATATAGTAATATTGCGGGACACTAATACATGCCTTCTCTATTGTAGCCCCATCTTCTGGACTAAAGAAATAAAGCCCAGAAATAAAGTTCTGAGCCGTGGTGGCATAATGGTTAAAATTCAGTACTTCAGGCTAATTCTGCTGACTGCCGGCTGCCAGCAGTTCGATTCTCACCGGCTCAAGCCTTGATTCAGCCTTCCATCCTTCCAAGGTCAGTAAAATGAAGACCCAGATAGTTGTTGGGGGCAATATGCCGACTCTGTAAACCACTTAGAGAGGGCTGTAAAGCACTGTGAAGCGGTATATAAGTCTAAGTGCTATTGCTATTTCATAAAGCTTTTTATTTATTTCTTACTTTGTTTGTTTGTTTGTATAACTTTTATATTAATAGCAAAAAAGAAAAAAAACAAAATATAGAAATAATGGGGATTGTGATACAATTGCCAAAGAAAGCACACACCCATAAAGAGTACTATAGCAAAAAAGTGAAAAAATAAGACAAAAATATAAAATATAATGATATAATATGATATGATATATAACAATAAAGTTACTTATATATTTGTCTAATTCAGGATGTATATATTTCTGATTTTATATGATTATCTTTGAAGATTTCAGAAAGCTTTGAAAACCTGACTTTGGTCCCAGGCCTGGGGTTGATGCTTATCATTTGTTTAAGGCCCCTGTATCAACAGTAGAGACCTTCAAGTTTCTAGGTTCTATCATATCTCAAGACTTAAAACGGACACCTAACATCAAAAACATCATCAAAAAAGCACAACAAAGAATGTTCTTTCTGTGCCAACTCAGAAAGCTCAAACTGCCCAAAGAGCTGCTGATTCAGTTCTACAGAGGAATTATTGAATCTGTCATCTGCACCTCTATAACTGTCTGGTTTGGCTCTGCAACCAAACAAGATGGACAGAGACTTCAACGCATAATTAGAACTGCAGAAAAAACAATTGCTACCAACCTGCCTTCCATTGAGGACCTGTATACTGCACGAGTCAAAAAGAGGGCAGTTAAAATATCTACAGACCCCTCACATCCTGGACATAAATTGTTTCAACTTCTACCCTCAAAACGATGTTATACAGAATTGCACACCAGAACAACTAGACACAAGGACAGTTTTCCCCTGAATGCCATCACTCTGCTAAACAACTAATTTCCACAACACTGTCAAACTATTTACTAAGACTGTATTACTATTATTCTTCTCATCCTTCCTATTACCTACAGTATCTCCTCCCACTTATGACTATAACCTTGTTGCTTGTATTTTTATGATTTATATTGTTCTGTTTGTTTCCTAGTATGATTTGATTGCTTATTAGTAACCTATGACTATCACAAAGTGTTGTATCTTAAGATTCTTGATGAATGTGTTTTTTTCCTCTTTTTTCTTTTTTTCCTTTTATGTACACTGAGAGCATATGCACCAAAGACAAATTCCTTGTGTGTCCAATCACACTTGGCCAATAAAGAATTCTATTCTATTCTAAATACCTTTCTATAAACTAGCAGCAAGGAAAAAGATTTCACACAACACGACTGTCTGGGGAGGTGGTTTAGGATTAAAATTATTCTTCTGTAATTCCAATGTTTATTATATTCAGATGACATACTACCAGTGGTGAAATCCAATTTTTTTTACTACCAGTTCTGTGGGTGTGGCTTGATGGGCGTGGTGTGTCTTGGTGGGTGTGTCTTGGTGGGCATGGCAGGGGAAGAATACTGCAAAATCTCCATTCCCACCAGACTCCAGGGGAAGGATACTGCACAATCCCCATTCCCTCCCCACTCCTGGGGGAAGGATATTGCAAAATCTCCATTCCCACCCCACTTTGGGGCCAGCCAGAGGTGGTATTTGCCGGTTCTCCGAACTACTCAAAATTTCCACTACCGGTTCTCCAGAACCTGTCAGAACCTGCTGGATTTCACCCCTTCATACTACCCTCCTTGTAACATAGAGCCATGATCAATCCTAATAAGAAGTGCAGTCAGATCAAGAGTTCCCAAACTCTTTACCTCATTGGCCCCTTCATGAAGTTTCAGATTGTTCATTGAGTCCCCAAACATTTATGATATGAAAATAATTTAATAAATACCCCTTTAACATTAATACTCTGAATAATAATACTGATAAGGACTAATTAGGTGGACAAAAATGCCAGATCCAGTCTAAACATCTGAATGACTATGAGATCAACCATATCAACAACAATAATGGATAGCCCTATCGACCCTTGGGGTAGATACAGACAACTTAGAATATTTAACATCTCAGCCAAAGTATCTTAAGTTGAAGAACACAAAGACTATAACATTTAAAACAAGGGATATGGAATGGATATCTTTCCAGATGTTCATGTACTCCCAACAGTATAAGTCAGGATGGCTCAGAATAAGAGATCCTGGAAGTTTTTCTAGTCAATGATCTGTTTTTGCCACTGTTGTCTCTTGTTCCATAACAACCACCCTCTTTTTTTTCGTCTGCCACTTCCCAATCAACACATTGTAAATCCATTCATACCTTTGGAAAGGTTAGTATCCATGTTCTGTTACAGCATTCAACAATATAACAGGCCACTTTAAATATTAGTCAATTGTCCTCTGTTTTTTAATTTGATTAAAGTGACTCTGTAACTTCTTTCAATTGATGATGAACTGCTTAGTCTTAGAAGTTTATAGCGTTAACAGAACGAAAGGTAACTAATTTTGTCCCCTGTCCCAAGGATGCTGACTTTGTCTCTTGCCAATCCATTATTTATACATCTCTATCCAACAGTTTTTCAAGCCACAAAACACTTTGCTAGATCTTTATTTAACATGATCTTACAGGCACAGCCATTATACCAGTTCTCGCTAAATAATCCTCAGTTTAATGAATTCTTACTGTTCTTCATAATTAGAACAAAAGCTATTTTAATAATTGGCATTCAGAACATGTGAATTGTTATCTCTTACTTGTGTGCCTGATTGAGGCTTCTATGTTTCCATTTTCTAAAGAGTTATAAGAAATTATCCTCGCAGCATTGGAAGAAGTAGTGAATGACATTTAGCAAGTGTTAAGCAGATACGAACGAAGTTGACCTATGGAATGGGATTAGTAATTCCTTCAATAAACATTGAACCTCATGCATAAGCAGTGCAAAAAGGTGATCAAAATCTATAGGTTTTCTTTTTTCAGTCAGTCATCAAGAGTGCTGCAGATGGTTTTCTTTGATAACATTGCATTCCATTCAATTCAGTCTAAATATAGTAAAACATAACTGCTTATTCTATGGTCTCACATAAGCTTTCCTCCTGGAAGATTATAGTTGTACACAAACAATGACACACACAAACACACACACACGATTTCCCTCTGTCTGATTTGGAAACACTAATGTGAAGGACAGGAAAGGACACTAAAGACTTGGACAGATTAAAAAAAAATTAAGTGTTAGGAACTTTTATTTTATACAAGGTATTTTTTTAAAATGGAGAATACTAGCATATATCTCATTTTCATACTTGAAAATGAGAATGAGAGCAGGAAATAATATATTTGGAAGAATCCAGTGGTTTACCAAGCAGCCCAGACTTGTATTGTAATCTGTTATAATTTACAGCCACATATGTAAATCCTTGTTACAGATGATATTTCTATTCTTCAGTATGTTCAAAATCCTACTACTAATGTCCAACATAGGTCAGATCTTAATATCTCAGCTTTGTCCAGTCTACTTTCCCATCTTTTTGACATGGTGAGAGAAATAAAACCTGTCCCTAAATAGACACAAGATTATTTTCACAAGCTATATTCACCTTTAGGACCAGACACTAGGGACACAATTCCAAAGCTTTGGCATGTGGAACAATTTGATATGTTTGATGGATATATAATAAATATGTATCCCAACAGATTTACTTGGCAATTGATACTAATTTTGGGGATGAAAACTTTGCCTGCCTATGATATATCAGAAATTGCAGCTTCTTCTTTTATGAACTGGTCTTTTTTCTTTAGTTGGAGTCCAATGCAGTTACTTGATATGAAACAATTGAGTGTTTCATGATTTAGCATCAAATGATCTTGTCAGCTTCATTTTAGGAGTAGTAAAAAGAAAATAGTGGACCAGCTTACTTAAAGCTCTATTATTTCAATATTTGTTCATTTTAGGCTTATAATATACGTTAAAAAGTCAAAATTATAATTATGTGCTTATTGGGAAGGAAGAAAGGAGCGTTGGTCCTACCTGAACGCCTTTTCTCAGTGAAGGTTGCAGGATAGGCCAGGAATGGGTGATGACTTCATCCTTCTGCCTAGAGACTGAGTCATAATTTTCATAGCCACGCCCCGTTGCCTCTCTCTCTGCTCCAGTTATCGACGAAGGCGCAGCTGTAACAACACAACTTTATCCAGAGGTTAGGTGCCCTGACCCCACCCTCCAGGATCCAGACCCTACGGTCATGCCAGGGTGGGGCTGGCCTATCCTGCAACCTACACTGAGAAAAGGCGTTCAGGTAGGACCAACGCTCCTTCGCCAGTGAGTGCTCCAGTTATCGACGAAGGCGCAGCTGTAACAACACAACTTTGTCCAGAGGTTAGGTGCCCTGACCCCCCCCGCCAGGATCCAGACCCTACGGTCATGCCAGGGAGGGACTGGCCTATCCTGCAACCTTCACTGAGAAAAGGCGTTCAGGTAGGACCAACGCTCCTTCTCCAGTGAGGTTGCAGGATAGGCCAGGAATGGGACATACCAAAGCTGGAAGTCCTAAGGGCGGG
>QLTV01003960.1:335175-346289 GCA_003457575.1 Thermophis baileyi
GATTACGTATGCTGGACAGCTCCATCCAGGAGGGGAGGGGTGTTATGTTCTAACTGTTTAAACTGTGTTACATGGTTCCAACCAGGTCCAGCGTTTGAGCGGGAAAAAGCTCAAACGCTATTGGCTGGTCTGTCTGACAGCTCCCTATAAAAGGGCAAGCTGTCAGACTGCTCTTTGCTGGTTGCTGATACAAGAGCTGAAATAAAGAGCTGCTTTGGAAGTCTGTCTCCTGTCATCTCTACCCACTATCTAACAAGAATAAACAAGTGTTTTCATATCTTTTGATTCAATTAGCTGGATACAGCAATTATTTCGGTTCATCTACCATTTTTCTTTCCACTTATTCTGATACCTTAAATCTTTTGTCCTATTCAGTATTCAGATCCACTCTTGGTTTTAGCATAGATCACATGGATTGATTCTTTAGAACTATAATAATTATTTTAGATTTGCCACCATTTAACATAATTTTCTTTATGTTATTCTTGTTGCCAAACTTTTCTTCCCCAAATAAAATCAGTTTAAACTGGCTGCATTGATTCTCATTATTTACTCTGCCTCAAGTTTTAGCACTATCCGCAAATTTGCTTTCTGTGCCTTTAGCTATAGCAGCAACATGAATAACTGAGGTCCCCATAGAAGTAATCATTGTTGAGCTAAAAAACATGAAAGACTTGCAGTTTGGACTGGAAAAGAACTGAGAGAAAGTGTTATTGTGCTGAGGGCAAGAAAGGTCATTTGTGCCCTGAAGTAGTATTATAAGAAAAATAGTTGTGGCTGGAATGCTAAGTTATCCTGTAAGGTTGCTCTCTGACCCCTTTTGAACATGTTAAGAACAGTTTGGAAGATGTAAGAAATGGCAAGCATAGGTCACGTTGCACTTTGCAGGAAAAATGGTGGACTTGAGGGAATAAACTTAGGCATTTTTACCCATCTCCCCTTTCTACACAGTACTCTTCTTCCCTAAGGAAGTCTGCCTGGCATCCAAATGATATATATTTAGATGCTAAGCTAAGGTAACTGGCATTTTAATCATGTTATATCTTTGCGTTACTGCCTATTAATATTTAGATCTGCTTTATTTTGTGTTATTTTAATCTTGGCATTTGGTGCTATCCCTAGATGAACACTGAATTGTAATAGAAAATGCAACCAAAGACAAAAAGGATAGTCTTGGTTTCAAATTGGTAAATCAGAGAGCCTTTGCTGATTCATCAGGAAATAAAGCATAGAAATAGTTAAATAAATTGTGTTTATGAAGCAGACATCAGCCTCCCTTTGGGGAAAAATGTTTTCCCACGTAACAGTATCTCCATCTACTCATTTTAGGCTACTTATTTTACTTTATTCCCAAAAATTGAATTTTTCTGGGTGATGTCTTTTGAAATAATATTATTGTCAATGGTAGCAAGGATGCTATTGCTACTCTGTCACAGGAGAGCTATTTAGTCCAGAGTTGCAAAAAATCGACTCTGAAAAGTTGATAATTTTTAATAAAATGTGTTACCTGGAAAAGGTACTACCATCTTCTTTCTAGTATATTGGTGGTTACATTTCCTTTCTCCTGAAGCTTCTTGGGATTCCCTCATTTCCATACATAAAAAGGTTGCGCAAGAAGCCTTTTTGGAGATCTGGTTGAAGTTTGAAAAGCCAAGAAGGCTACAGACACTGATACAGATTCCTTTTAATTTTTCAAGATTGAAATGTTGGCAGAACCATTTTTCAATTATGAGAATTTGCTTTGCTTTGCTTTGCTTTGCTTTGCTTTGCTTTGCTTTGCTTTGCTTTGCTTTGCTTTGCTTTGCTTTGCTTTGCTTTGCTTTGCTTTGCTTTGCTTTGCTTTGCTTTGCTTTGCTTTGCTTTGCTTTGCTTTGCTTTGCTTTGCTTTGCTTTGCTTTGCTTTGCTTTTCTTTGCTTTGCTTTGAAAGAGAGAGTGAAAGCAAATTTGTTTTCATAAATGAGAATGACAGGAAAACGATGCAATAGAGTTTCCTACATAGCATTTATTAAGACCTGAACATTATGGATACATTTATATATGGAAGTGATGCTTACTGCTGAGGAATATACGTCACTTCAATCTAGTCTTTTATAATACTATGGAGAATGTTAAAGGAGATGTCCTTGGTGAAAGGAAAAAAAAAAAAGTACCAGTGAAAACTCTGTCATTTCATGGTTTTTATTCATATTATTTTGGTCAATGAGACAGGAGAAATTTAAAAAGCACACTCCTAAATTTTATTGTAAGCAATGGCTTAGAAAGTTCCAGACATGTTTTTGAGAATTATTATTTTTATATATAAAATAATGGTTATGAGTCAGGAAGAATAAACATAATTCTTTTTTGTGTTCACAAACAATATTGGAACAGCCAAGAAGCAGGTTTTTTTTTTTTTTACAGCAGTCATTTTTCAGCTTGGTCAGATGAGAAAATGGGAATTAAGCCACTAGTGAATTTCAAGTGATATTCAAACAATCAAGCTGAGGTGAAATATTTTGGATTCAAGATCATAAATACACACTATATTTTTTTTTTTGTTCTTCTCTAAAATGACTAGATAAAGTGCACTATTCCTGAGAGAAATGGTGAAACTGCTTTTCAGGCTATAATCCTATGACATCATGAATCTTTGAATCTCTGCCTTTGAAGCTGGCAAAAAAGAAAACTGGCATACTGTAGAAAACTGGGTTACCATGGGTTCTGCTAGGCTAAGGTGGAAGAAGTTTATTTAGTCTACCTAAATGTTGATATAATCCAATTCATTTGCTCTATTTTGCTCTGATTGTGAAGGAAGCTTTTTTTTTTTAATGCCCAAGATAGAAAGAGCTGAACATTGCTTTATCCTTATTTTTGTCTTTTAAGGATGCAGGATAAATTAAAATACATCCTTCCTCCAAAATTTTAATATGGTTTGCATGACTTATGCAATTTATTGATAGTTTCTTGCTTGTCTCCCCTAAATTTTTGAAGCCAATGTCATTAAATCACCATGGTTATTACAGCCTGTTATTCCCAAGCTTGCCAGAAACTATTCAATAATAGCTGTTTATGCAGCTATAGGAAAACTTCCCTTTTATATTATTTAAAATGTATGTCAATAATAAATATAGAGCAACTTGAGATGGTTTAAATTATGCTCAGAAGTGGAATTTGATTATGAGAATTCTCAACCAGCCCCAGAATACAGCACTTAATCCTTTCTCTATAAAAATATCTGTTCAAACAACTGTCAATTGAAAACAAAATTGTATTTACTGTAGTGCTAAGTAATCTCTAAGAGGATTAAATAGTATTAAACATGGAAATAGTATTTGTAAATACATGTCAGTGAACAATAAACATACCTGGTAAGTCATGAAGAACCTACCGATTTTCAGCATATTTAAATTAGAAAGAAGCCGTCACAATCCTATATACCGTATTTTTCGGAGTATAAGACGCACCGGAGTATAAGACGCACCTAGATTTTAGAGGAGGAAAACAAGGGAAAAAGTATTCTGAACCAAATGGTGTAGTAATATATTATTTAATAAAATACCAGTATAGCAGAATACTTTTTACAACCATGTATACTTTTTACAACCATGTAAAGTCAACAGCAGTATTAAGAACCATTATCACTGTCATTAACAAATGAGGAAAGACTTTAAGGTTCAAGCACTCCTCTAATTTTCTGGAAACCCCAAGAACTCCTCATCGTCGCTGGTGTCAGAGTTTAGGAAGCTCAGTTGCTCACAATCACTGATATCACTTTCTTCGCTATCTTCATAAATGATATCCTCTTCAGTTCCATCTAAGGCATTGCTAATGCCACGTTTTTTGAAGGACCGTGTAACAATTTCGTCCTTCACTGAGTTCCATGATGTTTTCACCCATTCACAAACTTGAGTGATAGTGGGCCTCCTCATTAGTCCAGTGGGTGTCAGATCATGATTACCAGCAGCCATCCATTTGTTCCACTCTTCTCGCATGTAGCCTTTGAATGGCTTGTTAATGGAAACGTCAAGAGTTTGCAACTGGCTGGTAAGATCCCCAGGAATTACAGCTAGACAAGTCTTCACTTCTTTGAATCTTTTCTTTGTGGTTTTGCTAATATGTGCTCTAAACTGGTCAAGCACTAATAAAGCTGTTTTTTTCAGAAGCCCTCCAGGACGTTTGGACCACACTTTTTCAATCCATACTTTCATGCCATGTTCGTCCATCCATCCTTTCTCATGGACATGCACAACAACACCTCTTGGAATCACTTCTTTTGGGAAGGTTTTCCTTTTAAATATTAACATTGGTGGCAATTTGGTGCCGTCTGCACAGCAGGACAACACAATCGTGTAATGTGTTTTCTCATGTCCTGAGGTTTTCACGGTTATGCTTTTGGCACCTTTCACATCAACAGTCCCATTTGATGGCACATCAAAAGTTAGAGGGACTTCATCCATATTCCTAATCTAGCCAATTTCAAAATTATTTTTCTTCCTGGAGTCTATCACAAAAGTATGAAAAGACAGAATCATAGATTCATACTCTTTTGGCATTTTTTGCGCAATTCTAGTTTTGGTGCGCATAGCAAGGCTATATCGTTCCATAAATCTGAAGCACCACGATGGTGAGCCAGTAAAATCCTAAATGCCTTTCTGTGTAGCAATGCATTTGGCTTCATACATCACCATTTTTGTGGTGACTTCCGGTCACCTGTGATCCAGTCTCTCATGTCCTCCTCTAACTGTGGCCACTTTGCAGGAAGCCCACGAAAGTTGTGCCTGCTTTTATCCTTTATCTTTTGCTACATTTTGCAGCTGATCCACCTGTGTCCTCCACTCTCTTATCATTTTTTCAGTTGGAGGTGGTCCAAAATGTTTCTCCGCTGCTCTGTTTCCATGTTCCTCAGCAGCTCGCTTCGGGCAGCAACGGCAGCGGCTGTGGTGGCTCACTTCAGGCAGCAACGGCAGCAGCAGCGGCTCCTCCTCAGGCGACTCGGAGGCAGGCTTCAGGCAGCAACGGCGGCAGGCTTCAGGCAGCAACGGCGGCAACGGTTCGCTTCGGGCAGCAACAGTGGCGGCGGCTCCTCAGACTGCCCGGGAGCAGGTGAGGCAGGCTTCAGGCAGCAGCAGGGCAGCTCAGGCAGCGGCTCAGGCAGGATCCGGGCAGCCTCCGGGCGGCGGCGATGGGGCGATAAGTCAGGAGCATGTCCGGCGACGAGGCTGCAAGTCCGGTGTGGCATGGGTCCTTGGCTAATGGCTCAACTGGCTCAATTTATAGCAAACGGTTCCACAGAACCGTTTGATTTTCACCTTTCTGATTGGCGGTTGGATCAGTCTCCCGGAATACCACCAATCAGCTGCCTGTTGCCACCCATTGTCGCCATTGTCGCCATTGCCACCATTGCACCAACTCCCTCCCCCCTCCCCCCAGGTATGGCTGATGCAACATTCAGAGTATAAGACACACCCAGATTTTCACCCTCTTTTTTGGGGGGGGGGGAAAGGTGTGTCTTATACTCCGAAAAATATGGGTAATTTATTTTTAAGTATGTCTAAGAAAATGATATATGTATT
The DNA here is from genome assembly GCA_003457575.1 of Thermophis baileyi. Lineage (NCBI taxonomy): Eukaryota > Metazoa > Chordata > Lepidosauria > Squamata > Dipsadidae > Thermophis > Thermophis baileyi. Next base: position 340,729 of record QLTV01003960.1, read on the forward strand.
GGACCTTGGCAGAAATGATAGGCAGACCTTACAGCCTGAGGGTATGTACTGTATTAAGGCACCAAATAGGTTGTTTTCTAAACCTATCTAAATAGGTTTTTTTCTATTTTAAATGTTATAAAAACCTTCTCTTTTAGAACAATTTTTACTTTGTATGTAAGATTTGGTTTAGAATCAGCCATATAATTCTTACCCAGCCTGTTCATTGGGAATTAGCTGGGAATTAGGCAGCAGGTCACTGCTTCATTAACCTTAAAAAGTTGATATTTTTGAAGTTTTCTTCTTTTTTTGAAAGTAAAAAATCATATGGTCAGCACATATCGCTTATGTTTATCAATATGCAAAACGTATCATTGGGGCTGGATCATATTTAGAATACTGTGAAGCAGTTCATCTCAGCAAGGCTTATTTCTGAAAACCATCTGTGGAACAGTATATTCTGGAAGAAAAATAGAAACTGCTGGCTTCTTTGGAACGTCCCATCCCTGGAATATTGAGTTTTGTGCACAATCATCTATGACATGTCAACAATTTCCCAAAGTCTTGAGCTGACATGCCACAACTTTTTCTAACTTTGTTTCCTAACTATGATTTTTAATAGGAAAATCATTAAAACATACTGAATAATAAATGTGTTTAATTAATTCTGTTTTAATTAAATCAAATACGATTTTTATCTTGGTTCTCCATTTCCCTGACCCTTCCCAGTTCTGAAGTGCTACGTCTTACTAACTTTTCCTTAGTTATTATATTCATTTGAATAGGTTCACTGTAGTGATACCAATAGCTATTTGTGTTGCATGAGGGCCAATGAGTGTCCCAACTGAGTCCATTTTTTTCAGTATTTTGTATCTTCATCTCACACATGATTCAATTTGCAAGTGTCTACAGTATATCATTTTTTGCCCAAATGTTGCCTTGTATGCCCATCCTTTCATAGTTCTGCTTTTGATAACATCTTAAATTTGGTTGTGCAATAAATTTATGTGGTTTGGATTTGATTTCTGAGTGATATATTTCCTTTTCCATTACATGCTCTACTTCTTCAAACTTCTCTGCTTCTGATTTTCTTAATTTTCAAATTCCACAGCTGTAAGTTTCTTACATTTCATATTTCATCACTAGTATGGCTATAGTGTTAAAGGCATTTGCTCTTGCTATGGGGATTTTCATCAGTTGGAAGACTGATATGGTTGAAGGTGAGCCATGCTGATATTCTTCAGAACAGTGTTTCTTGGATAATTGTGGGTATGACACTGGGTGAGGTAGATGTAGGATGTAATAACCTTTCTTGGCTTATAATCTAATTTGATTTATGGTGTGGACAAAACTGGTTTTATAAGCATTAGGAAATATTTTGTTGATCTTTAGGCTAATTGCTGTGCTCACCATATTGAGTTCTTTTAAACATTACTTTGTTTCTTGGACACTGGTTGATTATCACAACGTCACTGGTAAAATAGTTGGATTAAGTTTCTCACCATCAATTATTTCCGCAATTGATAATTTTCTTTGGAAATTTATTCAAGAACAGCTAGGAAGAACTTTGGAGAGATTGTGTCTACTTTCAAAAACCTTGATGTATTTGGATACTGATTGGGTCACCTTTTAAAAATGTTGTTACGGTATTGTCTTAGAAGTTTTGCATTCTTTGCTCCTAGACAATTATTAAGGAGTTTTCACAAACATTTCTCCACCAGTTTTGCGGATTTATATGGTAATACTGTTGAATTGAATTGGATAGAGAACTTCTGGTTCATTTTTGGTATTATTAAATATTTATCTGAGTGGTAGCGCTTTGGGATGTTTGGACATGAAGAGGTCACTGTAGATGTTCTGGCATTCTTCAATTTCTCACTGTTCGCTTGCATTGACATTGTTCTTGAGGGCTTTAAAGGGTCCTCTTTTATTACATTTCCTTCTGATATATTATGATATATCAGAAAGAAATGTATCAGAAGGACAGCTGCTGCTTTCACATCTGTTATGTTCAGTAATTTTCATAGCCCTCGTTTGAGAATCACTAATTACTGTTGTTCTTAAGATTGGTGGCCATATAAATATTTTAAATAAACAAATAAATATAATAGAGATCAGAAGGCTAATGCTGAAACAATAGTCTTAAAATGCCAGCAGGTATCATTTAAATGGCTTCTTAATATGAATATCAGAATATCTGCACTAACAGAGAACAATGCTACATTAAAGATAATTTTAATACTTCCAGTCACATTATACACTTAAAAATTAAAATGCCACTGTTACGTACCTATGAAACACAACAGGACGCATTAATTTACATACTTTTTCTCTATTAATGGAACTTTTCAGAGAAACAGGCTTGTCCCTGGGATACAGCAATTAAAGCATTTCTCACAGGCTTCATAGCCTAGGGGTTGTGTTTATAGCTTAACAAATTATTTTCACTATTAAACTTCCACTCTGGGCATATGGAAGTGCTGACTGAAATAAAGGCCTGATGAGAACCTTTCCAAAAGCTTGGGCTTCACTCAAGCAATAAGGAAGATGCTGGGAACAATTAGAGCCCTGCAAATGTTTAGTCATAGCAACAAAGATTGCACGGCCTACTAAAATGTGGTACAATATTAACAATGGTTTCAGTACATTTTCTTTAAATTGATTACATTGAGCCTCAAAGTCTTGGCAAAGTTAGGAAGCAGTTTATACTTAGTTGAAACAAGCAAGTAGAAAGAGAATATGAAAAATCCAAGAAACAGCCAGCTAAGCGGGACGAGTAGATTTATGTAGCAAAAATGCTTTGGGCATTGGAGATTTGCAACATGCATCAAATTTAAATGGCATTTAGTCGAATAGAAAAGAGTGAACATAGACTGAGTGAGGAGAGAATTAAATCCAGAAATTGAAATTGCTCCCATAAGCTATCTATTACTTTAAAAAATACATTTTTATTAAATGAAGTTCTGGAGACAAGAATTCATGTGTGGTATAGCCCTATAAATCCTATGCAAATGTCAAAAAAAGAAAGGTAGATTTTATAAATAGAGAGCTAGCTCATGTCACTGCAGCTTACGCTAATGTTCTAGTATGTTCCACTAATTTGTAGATTTTTTAAAAATCTGCAATTCCTACTATAGAGATTAAGAATGCATTTTCCCCACAAGTTATACATCACTTAGCCTTGTGGCTAAGTGATATATAACTTGTGGGAAAAATGCATTCTTAATATGACAATGGGAAGTGCCAAAAACAGATATCAGTTTATGCTGCCACTGTGGGCATCTACTATGTATATTGCTATGATAAAAAAGCAAAGTGTCTAGATTTGGGACAATTGAAGAACATGTCCTGGGGCTAAATCAAAATGGCACTGGGTAGATTCCATTCCTTCCTATCCCACTCCACTGTCAGAGCAGCTGCTTCATTTTTCACAACAATAATGCCTATCCTGAATTCTGTGCACTTTTTAGTATGTGTCCAAGATCAGGGCTCCCTAACTCCTGGGTTGTGGATCAACAAGCGAGCGAAGCCCAATTTGCACATGTGCAGGATCCAGGTAGCGCATGAAACCACACCCTCCGGTTCATAGAAAAAACACCTTCTACAGAACCGGTCCCTGGAGACCAAAAAGTTGGGGGCTGCTGTTCTACATTACTTTCTTGATCCTGCAATTTAATGAAACCCAGCACAGCTCAAATACAAAAACATCCACTGTTGCCATTCATGCTACAGTGTTTATTTGGGTAGATCATAGTATTTTATGGTTATAAAAAAAAAGTTAAATAGATTTTTAACTAGCTTTTTAAATAGCTTTTTCATCCTTTCTAATTTAAACTGTTCCACTTCTGTTTTTTAGTTGCTACTTTACTTTAGCTCTTGGTATTTATTGTTTTCTTTGCAAATCTAGCTTACATAGTTTCCTCCTTTCCACTCTTTCCTTTTTGGTATATATTCTGAATGGTATACCTTGGCTTCTATTATTAGCATGAACTGTATTGATTGCTGAACTTGCAGACAAATTGGACTACACAAGTCACAGTACTATTTCCATGAATTTGGGGAAAAAAATTGCTACTGTCTTTGAAATCCCTAGTATCAAAATCATCATGGAACAATTTCTCTACTGTATCATATCTACTGTATTTCTACTCCTCACAGGATTGAAATCCCATAAGCTAACTTGGAAAACAGCTACTCACTTAACATCTACCCAGCTTAACTCCGAGAATGCCTGGAGAGAGGAATGGTCCAAAGTACCTTCTTATGGCCTGATCATTAGTGATGCCTCTACCAAATCACCTGGTTTTGACCTGTCTTGCTTTGTCTAATTGAAATTTAACAGAATTAGGTGTTGTACTGAAAGAAGTACCTCTACCATGTATCAGTGGGGATGGAACAATATCCCCTGTTGAAATTGTGTCTACATTCACTCTGTTCTGATATTCAAACTATTAAACATGTTGTGCAAGATTTCCCATGACGTGCGTTCTTTGGCTCTCTAGAAGATCTGAATGAAGCAATGCATCATGAATTGGACATACGGTTATGATGCCACTGCCAAGCCACCATAGAGGTTTTACTTACAATTTCATGGACTGTGTATATATATTTATTTCTCTTTTGTAACGTTCTCATCATACGCTAAATAAATAATAAATCTACTGTAACAGAAGCTTCACTGGCTGTCCCAAAGTATCTAAAACTTTCTTTGTAAATAAAATGTACTGGCTATGAATTTCCATCACTGAATTTCTCCACCAGTATAGCAGTGACCTTTGGGCAGAGGATTCTAGTAAGTTATTTGTTTTGTTTTGCACTTTTAAAGCAACCATTTGGGATTCTTACAAAGAAAGGTCTGAGGCAGGGGTGGGTTCCAAATTTTTTTACTACCACTCTGTGGGCATGGCGAGCCGAGGTGGCGCAGTGGTTAGAGTGCAGCACTGCAGGCTACTGCAGCTGACTGCTAGCTGCAGTTCGGCGGTTCAAATCTCACCGGCTCAAGGTTGACTCAGCCTTCCATCCTTCTGAGGTGGGTAAAATGAGGACCCAGATTGTTGGGGGCAATATGCTAACTCTGTAAACCGCTTAGAGAGGGCTGTAAAGCACTATGAAGCGGTATATAAGTCTAACTGCTATTGCTATTGCTATGGCTTAATTTTGTGAGCGTGGCTTAATTTTGTGAGCGTGGCTTAATTTTGTGGGGGTGGTTTGGTGGTCACGTGACTGGGTGGGAGTGGCTTGATGGTCATGTGACCGGGTGGGAGTGGCTTGGCAGTCATGTGACTGGGTGGGGGTGGTTTGGTGGTCACGTGACTGGGTGATCATGTGACTGGGTGAGCGTGGCCAACTTGACGTCACTCACGTCAAGGATTAGGGTTAGGGTTAGAGTGCCTCAAAGGCCTCAACGAGATACAATTTCCCTATCTATTTACTACTACTGAATATCCAAAATATACTATTTAATCCTATGTATATATGCCATATGTGTACATACATATTACACACAGGCACACAAAAAGATACATTATCTACTGTATATGCTGTATGTGTATGTACACACACACACACACACACACACACGG
>QLTV01003960.1:347315-358485 GCA_003457575.1 Thermophis baileyi
GACCCCCAGAAGGTTTTTGGTAGGAGGAAGAAAAGCCAGACGTTTTGAAACTGAGAACATGCCCATTGATCATCTGGCATTCTTAGAGCTCCACTGTTGATTAGCTTAGAATGAGAAAGGATAAATAACAGCACTTTCAATGAGCTCTCAACTCAAGCCCAGTGCACGTGGGGATACCCAAACAGTGAGGATGAAGTGTGAGTAAAAGGGTTTATCCTTCCCTCCCTCCCTCCTTCCCGGTGAAGAACCCCAGAAGGTCTTTGGTAGCAGGAAGAAAAACCAGACGTTTTAAAACGTTGAGAACATGCCCATGGATCATCTGGCATTCTTAGAGCTCCACTGTTGATTAGCTTAGCCTGAGCAAGGATAGCTAACAGCACTTTCAATGAGCTCTCAACTCAAGCTCAGTGCCCGTGGGGATCCCCAAACAGTGCGGGTTTCTTTCTTTCTTTCTCCCTTGAAGGCCCCCCCCCCTGTTTTGGGCCTAGTAAGCCTCCCTACAGCCCCCTGGGAGCAAAAAGGGGAGCGGGGGGGCACCGCACCCCCCCACACCCCGTTTTGGGCCTAGCAAGCCTCCCTCCCCTGGGAGCCAAAACGGTGCACATGGGGACCCTGGAAGCAGGGGTGGGTTCTAACTTACTTCGCTGCCGGTTCACTTCCTCCCACGCCATGTGACAAAAAACAAAGCCGGAAAAAAAGATGGTGACCGCATGCACAGTGCCAGAACTCGCCTTCTGCGCATGCTTAGAGACAGAGACAGAGCATAGATCCTCCAACAAAGAAGGTGTGCTTTTGTGGTGCCATTTGATGACATTGTTTAGTTGAGGTGCTCTGTAGTGCCCCCCCCCCACTCTCTCTGCTCTTACTAGATGGGCAGAAACCATTCAATAACCAAGTGCAAGTAATCACATGAAAATAAACAGATTTTAAAGAATGGTATTCATTGAACATTTTAACATAATATGAAAGATATCTGTATCTAGCCCAAAATTTCAAACATTTGTTGATATTTGCAGATGATTTAAACAATAAAAAATACCTCTTTGTAATAGGACATTCCATACCAAAATAATTAGAAACAGAATAATTAGAAACAGTGCAAAAGTTTCAGTGTACCATGAAAATACATTTATTTATTTAAAGGTACATGCAGAATTATGATAATGATAATTAATGATAACTAATAAATAAAATAATTATTTTTATTAATTAATAAAAATAATAAAATAGATGCAAAACTATACTAGTTGATTTATGTACTGTTAATTTAATGTTAACTTCTATTTGGAAGCTTAGGAAATGATCTAACTGGCAACAGCTAAAGCTGTATGATCCCAACATGTCCTTATAATCCAGATAACACGCTGGCATTAATGCCCTGCTACCTTAAGAATAGAGTGTCTGGCCACAGACGAAGTGTCTCTAAAGATCATTGCTAGACCCATCCCTGTCTTAGTCTTCCATCCTGAAGGGCCCCAAACCCAAGAGGACAGATCTCAGAGAGGGTAGCAGTTGGAACCTACTAAATTTGTATTTAAGGCATTTAGAAGATTATATAAATGCTCAGTAGGAGAATCCCAGGTTGTTGTTATTTAAAATAAAAAATAAAATAAAATGCAGTAAAATATATATTTCTACTTTACAATTAATTACCTTCAATCAGGGGGATTCCATAGTGATAGGGACCATTTCTTTTAACATCAGTCTATTCGAATAAGTTGCTTAACTCTAGGACACTGGACTTCAGTACTGAAGGTTTCCTTTTAAAGTTGAGGCCCTGATCCAGATCAGACTGCAAACAGATGATTTATGACTGAAAAAGATAAATTCTGATAAAAACTATATTGTATGTTGTTTTGTCCTGATCTCTTTTTCAAAGAGAATGGGACAGTAAGTAGCTATTGATCTTCCTCAAACATATATCCTTTGCAATAAAACTAAAAACAGGACTTTTTGTTGTTCTGACTTAACAATGTTACTGCTAAGCACCATATAATATAATAAAAAATATTTTGCAAAATGTATTACAGGTGAGTCTTACTGGCCCTATGACATTTAGCAGCTTATGTCTTTTTAAAATCAAAACTGTTTTATGTGCAGACTAAGAAACCTGGAAGTCTTTTATTCATGCTCAAAGAACAAAACCAGAAGTAAAGGAAATGTGGTTCAAAACCAAGATGTCGGAAGAGGAGATAGCTTTAAGGCTTAAGCATAAACTACACAAATGCACATTTTATATACACACATACTATATAGCCACGCAAGCATTAAAAACTGGCTATTTATCAAGGAAGCTTTATTCTGTGAACTGTATTTTTCCTGAACCAAAAAATGTCCTTGAAATAACAATCTGAAGAAAATGTAATATAAAAGGACAAATAAAAGTTTGGATTTCAGAATCTTAAGAAAATGTATATTAATTTCAAAAAGGGATTTTTTAAAAAGTAGAATAAGAACTCTGTAAACAGAATTTATATGCTGTTTTGGGGAGACACATTTTTCTTTCCCTTCCTCCTATATACTATGCTGTCACCCCACATATATTAACTCAGGAATTCTGGGTTAACTCGAACTCTGAGTATTTTCAGCCTGGCAGTCAAAGAAGTCACGTTGTGGGATGCAAAGCATAATAATGTCAGAGTCCTGGAATTATATATACTACATACCCATGTTTCTCTGAAAACAGGTCTTATATTAATTTTTGTTCCAAAAGATGCATTAGGGCTTATTTTTGAGGAAATACTGTACTAAATGTGTCTGGCTGGCTGATGATCTTAACTGGGGCTTATTTTTGGGGTTGGACTTATATTACAAGCATCCTGAAAAATCATGCTAGGGCTTATTTTCCAGTTAGGGTCTTATTTTGGGGAAAAACACTGTATGTGAAAAGAAAATGAAGCAGTTTCATTATCTGCTGGCCCTCATGACAGTCCAGAGTTGGATTTGGATAGTAAATAATAAATGCATTGATGAAAGTAAAGGAAATAAAAAATGGTATTTTATGCATTTTATGCAATGGTTAGTAGCAAGTTTAGGATATCAGGATTCTGGATTAAAAAGAAGGTAGATACTTTGCTGGCAGTGGATCCATGACAAAATTGATACTGCCTGAAATGAATATTTTTTGTATTTGGCTTTCCAAGAATAAAAAATAATCCATAGTGACCAAGAGGTATTTATTCTCTAAACTCATTGAGAGGCTGAAAGGATGCTATTAATGTCACTTCTGTCATTCTCTCGCTTCTCCCTCCCCCTCCCCTGAAAACCTTGCTTCACTCCAGTTTGACCTTGAGCATTTTTTCTGTAGATTTTCAGTTTAAAAGCTGGTGCAGAAATATACAAAATAGGAAATCTGCTCTGAAAATAAAAATTTAGCTGAAAAGACAGTTTTCTATCTCCCACTCAGGAGCCATAACTGGCATACTGTAAAAGAAGTAGCTTATGCTCCTTCCTAGCTTCAGGAACTACAACGATGAATCTTATTATATGGTCAGTTCTGCAATTCCTCATTAAGTGTCTGGAGTGATATATGGCGAAAAAAAGAGCTGTAGTAAAATAAAAGCCCAGCCAAATCTTGAGAAATCTTGAGAAACTATATTCTATCGTATTTCTCTGAGTGAACACTGATTATGGGAGCCTGAACTGTGAGGTAGAATGTGGAAAAAAATTTTTAAAATAAAACATCAAAACCACCAGTGATAAAGCTTTTTGTTTAGCAGAATAGCTAATTCATTCTGCAACATTTCTATTTCCTGTCATTTAATTTATACACTATTGTCAGAACTTAGAAATGCTGATAAAAGAGAAATGAATTAGCATATTTAACATCCTACTCTGATATTTACCCATAGAGTACAGATTTATGTGATTTGCAAAACAGTTTTTTTTTTACTGGTAGACATAGAAGTTGCTGCTATTATCTTCTCACAAATCCCAGGAGCCTTCATGGCTGATTGCACTCATGACTAATTAGAATTATGATTTTCATAGAGGCCTCAAGACCTTGCTCTGTCATCAGAATATAAAAGCAAATACACCATTTCTATGTTATCATCCTCATGAATATTCTTATTGGAGATTTTAATGGCTTTTTAATCCCTGTGTTATTATAAGCATTATTCAAGATATCCTAAATGAATTTACTTAAATAAAATACGCCACCTCACCTCCAAAGCATAGAAAGTTATACTAAAATTAGTTGAAGACTATGGCTTTGCAGTGAGGACATTTCTTAGTCAATGAACTGAATAAAGACCACAAGCTTTCAAAGTTGTAGCTGTGTGTGGGGGGTGGGGGGGATTTGGAGTGGTATCATCCATTTTTTCTGCTTATTGCTTTATACTGGATTGTCAACAACAAATCAGGTCACTGACTGTATAGTGGAGAAAATAAATAGCAAATAAAATGGAGACTGCATGGTTTTCCTCTGCCTTTTAGATTTGACCAGTTTATTTGTCTAATTCTATCTGACCCAGGAGTGGGTTCTGGATTCTACCGCTGCCGGTTTGCTCAGGGACGCACTGCGCACGTGCTTTGCGGGTGCGTGCATGCGCAGTACTTTAAAAAAGCTTCTACGCATGCGCAGAAGCAAAAAACAAGATGGCGATGTCTATGGCGCCACCGAGAGAACCGGCTCGGGGGCGTGGCAGGCCTGGGTCGCTGCCGGTTTCAGCGACCCAGGCCGCCAAGTTACTACCAGTTCTATAGAACCGGTCAGAACCGGTCAGAACCGGTAGGAACCCACCTCTGATCTGACCCAAATTGACTCTTCTGCCCCCAGACAGGGCCCCTACAGTCTCATCTAAACCAAAGAATAGAAGACTTCTCATCAACTGAGAGAACAATTGAAGGCAGCTTTTAAAAAGTGCAGCATAATAACAAGCTGAGAAATTCCGAGATTGATCTTTAAACAGCCTGATTACCTCAACACTCCATCTTCCTTTAAGAAGGGACTTCACTTTGATCCTTCTAAAAGGGCTGCTTTGCTTAACAATAGAAATAACCCCAGGGACATCAACAAGGACCTGTTTAATGTCTCCAAAATTGGCCAGTTATCAGATCTTTAATATTCTTGCCTTGTAGCCCTCAACTTCTGTAAAAAAAATTTTTTTGCTTTCTCTTGCTGAGGGGAGGAGGAATTCTCTCTTATTTGAAAAGAGTCCTACCTTAGGCATGAAGGCTGCCTTTGGGCTAGTCACTTTTTCTCAACCCAACTCACCTCAAAGAGTTGTTGCTGTAGGGAAAACAAGAGGAGGAGAAAGTATTAGGTAGTTAGCTGCCTTGAGTTATTTATAAAAATAATAAAGGCAGGAGTTTTTTAAAAATCTAAAAAATCCTCCTAAAGTAAACATCATCAGCATGGTTATTCTCCTCAGAGTTGAGTTCTGTATTTCTCAATTTTCCACAACTATACTGTGGTTTGCTCATCAGCTACCTAAAGAACATAATTTTGTAGTACCACTATTCAGAGTCAAATTTATTTATTTTATTCAGGTGAGCTCTATCTTATCACAATCAAAGTGACTTTTAGCAGAATGAGATCAGGAAGAATTTGAAAGAATCAAATCCAAATATGACAATATTTGATTAAATTAAAGATTACAGTAAGTGCTAAAAGTAAAAGGAGGCAAAATAATGTTGCTTTATTTGATCAAGGTAACAATAAATCTTTTTTTTTAAGTGTTCTAGATTTTTTGCTGACACCAGGATTTTAAAATGTTTTATGGATTTGCTGATAAAGGACGAAATATGGGATGAAGAAATGACTAATTGTATGGGGGATAAAGAGTTATAAATTGTTTTGTACTACCAGGCTTCGATACTTACTTGGGTGAAAGAACGGATTGGTTTGAGGAACAAAAGACTATTGAGCTTGGAGGGACATGATCTCCAACTAGGTTGGCATGCTTTTTTATGGTATGGAAAAAACAAAATACATAGCTATTTCCAAAGACATTATATTAGGAATGCACTGTTGTTAGTATGGGAAAAAATTAAAGAACAACACTATTTGAAAATACCGGTCTGGCTCTCCACAATGGAGGCACTGATTTATCCAAATGTTATTGATATAGAGCAGTGGTTCTCAACCTTTCTAATCCCGCGCCCCCCTCCCCGCGCGTGATGAGGTGACAAAGGGGGCGTGGCACCAGGGGTGAAATGCTCCCAGTTCGGCCGTGCCTGAGGGCCGCCGGACAGCCGCTAGCCACGGAAGCGGNNNACGCCGCCATTTGAGTTCTTTTACCCTCTGCGCATGCGCAAAGCGTTCTGCACATGCGCAGCGGGTAAAAGAACCCAAATGGTGGCGTCCAGGAGGGTGGGCGAAGTCTCCCGCTTCCGTGGCTACCGGCTGTCCGGCGACCCGCAGGCACGGCCGAACTGGGAGCATTTCCAAGATGGCGGGCTAGCGCGCAGGGCGACCCCTGTGAAAAGGTCGTTCGACCCCCAAAGGGGTCGCGACCCACAGGTTGAGAACCGCTGATATAGAGAATGTTACCAGATATAAAGATATTTTAAATGAAAAGGGGGAACTTAAAACTAAGCAGGAATTGAGTGATCAAGGGATTGAGATAACATGGTGGTCATATGTGCAGATACAATCTAGATATGAGAAGGATGTTAAAATGTATGATTTCTATAAAGAATCAACAGAATTAGACCAGATATTAACAGGGACAGATGAAAAGTTAATAAAGAAAACATATAGCTATTGTTAAGTATTAAGATGGAAGATGAACAAGTAAAAGAGACAATGATAGTATGGGCTAAAAATTTTGGTTATCCGATTGAGTTAGATAAATGGCAGAAACTATGGGATAGAAATTATAAATTAACAATGTCTACTGCATACAAAGAAAATCTTTATAATGTTTTATAGATGGTGTTTTCCATCCTCAAGGTTAGCAAAGATGCTTAAGGATAAGTCTGCAAAATGTTGGAAATGCCATCAGACATCTGGTTCTTACTATCATATGTGGTCAAAAAGTGAAAAAATATTAGACAAAAATACATATATGGCTGGAAAAAATGATAAAATAGCATATTGATTTGAAACCAGAGACATTTTTGTTGGGCATTTTACCAGACAAGTACAGTAAAGGGAATGTATATTTGACGTTACATGTACTGACTGCAGCTAGAATTGTATTTGCACAATAATGGAAAAGTGAAGAGATCACAACAGATGAAAAAGTGATTTAAAAAATACTAGAATGTGCAGAAATGGATAGGCTAACACTTATAATTAAGGAAAAGAAAGAAACTGAATATTTTTTGACTTGGGACTTATTTTATCAATGGTTAGCTGACAAAAACAGGATCTAGAAATAGGGAAATATATGGAAGGATCAGTGATATAAGGAAGGTATGTTAAATTGGTTAAACAAATATCATTATCATCATCATCATTATTAATAATAATAATAATAATAATATAATTGATACTAATGTAATGAATACTGTTGTAAACACTTTGACTATTATTTCCTAATACCACTTTTAACCAGACAACACACTGTTCAATTGAAATTGGAATTTTTATGTTATAAAATAAAAAATAAAAAACTTGAAAAAAAGAGTTATAAATTGTTTATACTTGTGATGAAGGGTGTGTGTATGTATGTATGTATGTATGTATGTACGCATGTATGTATGGCCTGCCTGCCTGCCTTCCTGCCTGCCTGCCTGCCTGCATGCCTACCTACCTACCTTCCTTCCTTCCTTCCTTCCTTCCTTCCTTCCTTCCTTCCTTCCTTCCTTCCTTCCTTCCTTCCTTCCTTCCTTCCTTCCTTCCTTCCTTCCTTCCTTCTTCCCCTCCCTTCCCTTCCCTTCCCTTCCCTTCCTTCCCTTCCCTTCCCTTCCCTTCCCTTCCCTTCCCTTCCTTCCTTTTTGTCCTGTACTTGTTATTTTTTTCTCTTCTTTCCCCAAGTTTAATTTGTATTAATTTTTATATTGTAATTAATTTTTTAATAAAAAATATATTAAAAAGGAAATATTTCACTGTTATTATCACAGAATGAAGCAGTAGTCACCTACCCTTTGTTTGCATTGATTTTGTTTTTACAGTTTTACAATGTTTTCAACTATTAGTTTTTATGAAACTCTATATCAACTGAAAATACAAAATACTTTCCAGAATAATTCTTTCTATTATTTATATTGATGGTATTGTAGTTTTTATTAGCATTTGTAACCTAAAAGTATGTTTGTATTAGTAGCCCAGTACTATCAAGCACGACTTGACAATATCCTCTAGAGATAGATATCTGGTAATCTATCCTTGTCTGGAGAGAAAGACTTGGAACCTAGAATGTAACACAAATTCCAGGAAGAGAAAGAAGCTGGTAGATTTTTCTTTATTATATCCTAATCATTGTATCTTTTGTTCAGATCTTAATTGGCTCCTTTGGGAGCCTATATTGGCTGAAATGCAAGAATTACTGAACCTCAGGATAGACAGATTCCGACAAAAGCTCCTAAAATTTAAGTCCCCGTAATTTCAATGTGCATATATGTGTATGTACGTATGTATGGGTCAAACCTATTATTTTTATTTATTATTATCATTTTAAAACATTCACCATCTTTTTCCATCAAACAATTTCAAAGTAGCTTACAATAATATATGTATTATCTATCTAAATAGATAAAATACAGCAACTGTTCTATTGAATTCAATGGAGCTTACTTTTATATGCCTTAACAATTTTTTACAATATTTTATAACATTTCTACAATTATGTGATCAAAACCAGAAGTGAATGTAACTGAGTAACTCTTCAATTGTTTAACATGCATAAAATATTGAAAGTATAATGAAAATCTTCAGAGAGGCTACAGCTTTCCTAGTTATAATTTCTCTTAAACCACACTTTGCAAAAAGGAATGAGAGAGTGGGGAAGGAAGAACTATTCTATAGAATCCAAAAATATATTACTCTCAGTTAACAAGTATGCATATGTGAGAACAGGAATAAGTCTGTATTGAATAAAAGGACCACAGCTCAACAATAAATCATATATTTCACATCTCCAGAATACACTAAACCAAATTTCCAATAGAGGATCTCTAATTAAAGCTTCCATGTAATGTCATAGCTTAGACCAGGGGTCCCCAAAATTGGCAACTTTAAGACTTGTGGACTTCAACTCCCAGAATTCTCCAGCCAGGTATGCTAAGTTTGAAGACCTCTGGCTTAGACCTTAAGTTTCTCTTTGGACATATATCATTTGTACCCGGACTATCATTAAGTGTTGTACCTTATGATTCTTGATGAACATATCTTTTCTTTTATGTACACTGAGAGCATATGCACCAAGACAAATTCCTTGTGTGTCCAATCACACTTGGCCAATAAAATTCTATTCTATTCTATAATACATGGCCAAGGAAGATGACCAATAGCAATAACCTAGTATTTTTATCAAAAATTCCTTTCTTAAAGTTAAGGAGTTTGTTTTATATTTTCCCAATAGTCTTTGAGGCAGTAGATAAAGACCTTTTCATTAGCCATCATATTTTAAACTTTCTTTGGATCAGCAGACTTCATAGGAAGGAGAGAAGATAAGTTAGACCAGTGGTTCCCTACGTTGGGCCCACACCCCACAGGGGGGCAATTTGATTTTTAATGGGGGCAATTGGAACCTTGTTTAAACCAAGTTAATGGCCTTTTAGGCTTCCTCCATGTGAGTAGGAGTTCACTTTTTGAATAGTAAGAATTATATGTCACCGGGGGGGGGGGCATCAGAATTTTAGAGATTCTTAGGTGGGCCATGGCCAAAAAAAGGTTGGGAACCACTGAGTTAGACTGATGAAAGCAACAGTATTCAAATTCCTGTTTTCTACTTTTCTAATTCAGTAACTAATGACTGATGTGAATTGTCCCTATGTAATATGCTTTTAAAATTCAGTAGCTAATGGTTTCACATTGAATCAACCACAATTCATTTAATGTAGCAGTTTAGCTCCTGAGTTAATATTTTTGAAATTAATAAAATTTGCTTTTTAAAATGTCTTGATCTAAAAGCTGAAATAATGTGTGTTGACTAAAAGCAATAAAAATGAAATAAATGAAATTGGCCAAATTAGAGAATATGAGCAATTAGCTTGAAGAGCCAGTAATTTCACAAAATATAGAGAAACTTAGACACATCAAAAAACAAAAAAATAACAAATCACCTGGACCACATGAACTTCCATCGGAGATATACAAAAAATTTCAAGATAGTATAGAAGACAAAATGTTAGAACTATATAATGAGGTGTTAGAGAAAACTAAAATGACTAAATCATGGGGGGAGGCATATATAAGTTTAATACCGAAAGATGACACAGATAACTGCTTAATTAAAAATTATAGACCAATCTCTTTGTTGAATTCGGACTATAAAATATTTGTAACAATAATGGCAGAAAGATTAAAACCAATATTAAATCAAATTATACACCCTGACCAAAATGGTTTCCTCCCAAAAAGACAAATTCGTAATAACACAAGAATGATCATGAATGTTTTGGAGTATTACGAGGCACATTCTGACAAACAATTGGCATTAATATTTGTTGACGCGCAAAAAGCCTTTGACAATCTGGATTGGAAATTTCTCTTAACACAACTAAAGTATATGCAATTTGGCGATAAATTTATTAAAATAATTGAATCAATATATTCACTACAAACAGCTAAAATTATGATTAACGGAGACATGACTGAAACAATAAATGTCTTGAAAGGCATTAGACAAGGGTGTCCGTTATCCCCCTTATTATTTATTTTGTCATTAGAAATTCTTTTGAATCGAGTAAGAAATAACCAGGAAATCAAAGGATTGGAAATTTAAAAAGAACAATACAAAATAAAAGTGTTTGCCGATGATATGGTATTCATTCTCGAAGACCCTCAAAATTCAGGACCTAAACTTTTGCTAGAAATAGAAAAATTTGGAACAGTAGCTGGCTTAAAGATTAATAAGGACAAAACAAAAATAATAACAAAAAATCTTACAAAGAAACAAGACAATGAATTAGAAAACAGATTGGGAATTCAGACAACTAAAAAAATTAAATATCTTGGGATTTGGCTGACAGCCAAATGTTCGACGATAAAAGAAGATAACTACATAAGATTGATGCAAAAAAATCAAAAAGATTTGGAGGTTTGGTCAAAATTTCA
>QLTV01003960.1:360630-386869 GCA_003457575.1 Thermophis baileyi
ACACCAATTATAAGAATCACGATTGGCTGAGTGAATGAGCTATTCTTGCGCCCAAGAACCAACGGATATGCCATTTCAATTTAAGAGATTGCAATTCCCAATTCGATTGGCGTTTGCAATCACCATCAACAAAGCTCAAGGCCAATCTTTAGAATTGTGCGGTTTACATCTACACACGGATTGCTTCTCACATGGACAATTATATGTTGTGTGTTCCAGAGTCGGCAAACCAGACAATCTCTATATCTGCACAGACAATGGAACAACAAAAAATATTGTATACCCACAAGCATTGTGAAATTAAACATATTACAAATGTGCGCTTTCTCTTTTCTTTCTTTTCCCTTAACCTGACTGAGCCACAGCAACGCGTGGCTGGTACAGCTAGTTAATGTATATAGAGCATGAGGAGAAAGATGGATTAAGCCGGATTGGTCGTTAAAAAATAGAGAAGAATAATAATAAAGTAGAATTTAGTAATATGTCAAAAGAGTTAAGTTCAAGGAATAATGTGAAATAGAAAGACTAAGAATAAAACGATACACAAAACTGCGAAATGGAAGATGATAAACTTATATGGTCTGTAAGGTTATGTTATGTGAGTTTATGTCATGTAATGTTGATGTCATGTTTTTGCGTTTTGATTTTGTATATATGTATATTTTGTATGTATGTATCTTGTTTTTTCTTTTCTTGTTTGTTTCTTTTTAAACTGTTTAATAAAAATTATTTAAAAAAATAAAATTGATGCACTGGTTAGTTCAAATCCCATTTATTTCAACTGAATCTAACCTATGCATTTAGATTTAGTGGGCAAATTGTAGATGACCAGGCTGAGGGGTCAACTACACCATCAGTTTGGAGTCCCTTCATGCCCCCAAGAGATCTAAATTCAGCCCTCTTTGAATTCTGTTGACTCTTATCTACTGCCAATTTGCCTTGACTTTAATTGTTCGAATTCTTGTTTAAAGTTAGCATGAAATAAACTCATTTTGGACCTAACCTCTTGATTTCTTGAACCTAACACTAACAGTAATAAGGTAAAAAGGAAATATTTGCTGAGACAATATGAAATACCCTCAAAATTCTGGATCTACACAAAGACTTCTGAGGATCAGACATGTAAGTCTTGAAACTTCAGGTTATATAATTATGATGAATGTGATTCTCAAACCTTTATTCTGTTACCTATTCTTCAAATATTGCTACGAAAATGAAAAGGGCTCAAGAAGAACTGGGGAAGTGCAAGCATTTTTACTTACAAGGAACCCACTGTAGTACCCAGCAAGCGAAACAGCTGGAGAGCAGGTACCTAGATGAACAATTCAAGCAGAATGGGTGCCCACAACCATTTGTCACAAGATGTCTGAGCAACATGGTGGGGAGAGAAAGAAAGAATCAAGATACAAGACCAACTACATGCCACACCCTGTCATATATTAAAAACATTTTGGAAGCTACAGGACACAGCTTCTGAGATCTGCAAGTGGGCATCGCATACCACCGAGACTACAATATGACAAATTATGCATTGTAAAGATCATTTGGAGGTGGGAGATACTTCCAATCAGGGGTGAAATCCAGTAGGTTCTGACAGGTTCTGGAAAACCGGTAGTGGAAATTTTGAGTAGTTCGGAGAACCGGTAGTGGAAATGTTGAGTAGTTTGGAGAACCGGCAAATACCACCTCTGGCTGGCCCCAGAGTGGGGTGGGAATGGAGATTTTGCAATATCCTTCCCCCAGGAGTGGGTAGGGAATGGGGATTTTGCAGTATCCTTCCCCTGGAGTGGGGTGGGAATGGAGATTTTGCAGTATTCTTCCCCTGCCATGCCCACCAAGCCATGCCCACCAAGGCACACCACGCCCACCAAGCCACGCCCACAGAACCGGTAGTGGAAATTTTTAGTAGTTCGGAGAACAGGTAGCGGAAATGTTGAGTAGTTCAGAGAACTGGCAAATACCACCTCTGGCTGGCCCCAGAGTGGGGTGGGAATGGAGATTTTGCAATATCCTTCCCCCAGGAGTGGGGAGGGAATGGAGATTTTGCAGTATTCTTCCCCTGCCATGCCCACCAAGCCATGCCCACCAAGGCACACCACACCCACCAAGCCACGCCCACAGAACCGGTAGTAAAAAAAATTGGATTTCACCACTGCTTCCAATGTAATCTACTGAATCCCCTGCATGGATTGCCCCTGTGACTATGTAGGACAGACAGGGAGGAAGCTAACCATCAGATTACAAGAACATGGTTGTTAACTTTCTGAGCAGTTTGGTGAACTGGTTGTTGGAAGAAATCATTAGGGCAGAGAACCAGTTGTTAAATTATTTGAATCCCACCACTGCCTGAAGGTGGGCTCCAGGATGAGTCCAAAAGCTACTAGACATTACATACTAGACATATTGGTGGGGAAAAAAACCTCTGGTTCCGGTGACCGACCCAGATTGGATCCTGCAACATTATCCTGGGATACCTTCATTCACCTTCATTTATTTTTACTTTGTACCTGACAGACTAGCTTTCTATTTAGCCCAGTGATTATTATTTTTGCCAGGGGATGCTTGTTTTATTTTGTTTTATGTAGTTCTTGAGAACAGTAAGGGAGATAGCAAGTGATGCCATTGATTGGCAGGGCTGATTGGGAAGGGGCTTTTTCTAATTTTGAAAGAGCTTTGGTATTTTTCAGAGAAAAACAACTTTATCAAAGTAGGAGAATTTAAGAAATTTTATTTCCATGTTTGGGATAAAACAAATATCCTAAAGATTTTCTCAGTCTAGCTTGGAGAAATATGAGCTGGACATGGGAACTTTCACAAGCAATGAAAAACTGGCTGCACTGGGGGAAAATGACAACTTATGGCAGTACCATACCTGTGTTAAATTTACATTTCAGACAGTTACTGAAGCCCCACTGTCAAGAATAAAAATGTCAATAGCTATAGAAGGTTTAAAACAATGAACTAAATGAACATAAGCATAATATTTTAAAAGGATTGTTGGAGCCAACCTATATGACATTACATACTAGACTGAAACATCATAACTCATATACCATGCATGGAAGGATAAATTTAATAGCAAAGAATGGATAGAATGGAAAGCTGAGGTTATACGTAATTCAGTTCTGACATTCAGTCCTGACTGATAACAGAAATATCATTAGCAAAATTGGAATTCAGGCAGACAGAAAAAGTACCAAGCATAGCCAATCCATAGGCTATGGTCAATTAGGACAGAGGGAGACAATTTATCCCAGTGATAGATTAATAGTGATCATGGTACCAATCACTCCTGTAAGTAGAAAGTAGAACAAAGCAATAACATAATTTTAGATACCAGGGAATACAAATTTATTTGGGAGTAAGTCAATTAAATTAAGTGGGGTCTACTTCCATGCAGAATTAAGCAATGGCTATTGAGACTGGGGGAAAAATGGCATAAGATATTGGTTTTATCCCCATCTTCTTTCCTAGCTAAGAAGCTAAGAAATCTTGTAGTACAATGTAGTACAATTCTTTAAATCATGTAACTGAATAGCTTTTTGTCTTGGTGATCCTCCGATGGAGGAGAAAAATATAATCTCTCTACCACTCCTTCCAGCCATCTATGTCGTCTAATTAGGTCATTGTCCCATGCAGAGAAAACGCTGGGTTAAGAACAAGCTTACAGTAAGAATACCTTCTCCAATCATAGATTCCAAATACGACAGGATGATAGATGCCTTTAAAGTCATATTCTGAGCAAGTGCATATTTTTAATCTATCTTCTGTTATATGGCTTCCCCTCTGATTGGCTCGGGGTTACTGCCTGCAGAATTTCATCTCATTGCTGCTTTTGTCGAAGGAGGACAGCACAAAGCCAGAATAGCTTGAAAGGTCTTTGCTAAATGCCCACTGAGAGGATGGGAAGAACAGGAACAGGGCTAGACTGCACTTTATTATTAGCTGGGGCAAGGTGACTCAGATTCCCCTCATGATTCTCTTTGTCAGAGCAAAAAACCAATCTGATTTACCTTGATGGAACCCTTTGCTTTACTTCTGGCTTTTGCGGCACTCAAGAGAGCTGCAAATATATTCTCTGCCTCCAATTTTCAAGCAACAGAGAAAAGTAGCCAAAAAAAAAAAAAAAAGTCAGCTCCACATACAAATTGAGAGGTTTCTGTGCAGCTGTTGCAGATCAGAAACCTCTTCTAATTTTTATTAATGATGCAGGGTGCTGAAGATGCTGGGAAAGTTAGGTGGCTTCACTGTTTATGGCAGGGGTAAAGGGCCCCTTTATGACCTGTGGACCAACTGCCAACTTCCTCCCATGCTGGCTCAGGAATTCTGGGAACTGAAGTCCACAGGTCATAAAGGGGCCATAGTTGCCCATCCCTGGTTTATGGGATTCTGACTGCAGTAGTGTTTCTACATGCATCTGCACAAAAGGGGCATGGCTACTGCATCTTGTATTATCACTGCCATTTTGCCTTTTTTGACTCTCCTTGCAGATGCTGCCACTGTGTTGTTTTGCAATCAGCTTAGAAATGATGTCTCCTTTCAAGAATTTGCACTATTATTAAACAGAAAAATTAAAGTAGACACAGAAGATGTAAAGCTAAATCCTGAAACAAGATATTTATGGAAATTTATAACCAATTTCGTTGTATACATGATGTGCAATGACAATAAAGGCTATTATTATTTGTGAGGATTTATTGTTATCTATGGCATCCAAATATGATGACGGTTTTTTGGACCCAAACAGAAGAAGTATTATAGCAACCTAACAGAAAGCTTTCTACTATTATTAAGGATTACCTGAGGACCAAAAATTATTTGCTAGCATTTGACTTTCTAGCCCAGAAACCCATTATTCTCTTAAAAGGAATTATCTTAGGCACCTCTGCTGAAGTTCTCTGCTGTTAGATTTTTACTGAATACATTCAGCCTATATTATTATCTGTCACACATATATGTATACATGCACATACTGTATGTTCCAGCACAAAAAACAAGAACTTACAGAACTGCATAATTTCTTTCTCCATCATCCTTATATTGTAGTTCACTTTTTAGAAATTAAACAGACTTCACACTCCATTGCATAGATAATTCACAATGACAGAAGTCTGTCTCTTATTAAACAACAAACAATAATTCCATGCTTTTCTTCTTACCTTTTCCCTGCAATAATCACTGGACAATTTTCAAAAAGAGACTGGAGAGCTATTTGACTGAGTTGGTATAAGATACCTGCATTGAGCAGGGAATTGGACTAGAACAGTGATGGCTAACCTTTTTTTTGTCGGATGCCAAAAGCATGTGCGTGCGCACTATAGTGCGCGTGCGTGTGCCCATACCCATAATGCAATGCCTCCCACGTGCCCCCATGCTGCCCCACCCCCCTGCGCATGCGCGTGCAACTCCCCGCACCCCATTTTGGGCCTAGCAGGCCTCCCTAAAGCCTCCGGAGGCCAGAAACGGCCTGTTTCCGGACTTCCAGAAGGCCCAGTAGGCCCGTTTTTCACCCTCCCCAGGCTCCGGTGGCTTTCCTGGAGCCTGGGGAGGGAAAAAATGGCCTCCCCTGGCCCCCTGGAGGCCGGAAACGGCCCATTTCCGGACTTCTGGTAGGCCCAGTAGGCCCGTTTTTCGCCCTCCCCAGGCTTTCGTGGAGCCTGGGGAGGGTGAAAATGGCCTCCCCCAGCCCTCCGGAGGCCCTTCAGAGGCCAGAAATGGCCCATTTCCGGACTTCTGGGAGGCCCGTTTTTTGCCCTCCCAGAGCCTCCGCGCGAGCCCTGTACTTGTGCCATCCAAAACAGGCTGCCTGGAGACTCCAGGGATGGCATGAGTGGGGCCAGCCAAAAATCAGCTGGCTGGCGCACGCTGGAGCTGACCTAGGGCAATAGCTCATGTGCCCGCAGAGATGGCTCTGCATGCCACCTGTGGCACGCATGCCATAGATTCACCATCACAGGACTAGAAGATATCTGAGGTCCCTTACAGCCAGTGGTGGGTTGCTACCAGTTTGGACTGGTTCGCGCGAGCCGGTGGCGGAAATTTGGCCCCATTTGCTGAACCGATAGTGATGGCCGGCTTGCCACGCCCTCGAACCGGTTCCCTGCTTGAAAGCGGCTGGCAAAGAACCCTATGCGCATGCGCAAAGGCTTCTGCACATGCAAGAGGGTCAGTACCCGGATGTGACGCATGTGTGCTCACTACGCTCATGCACACGCGTGAAGCACGCACTTCCAATGCGACGTGCGCACTTCTGAACCGGTAGGGAAGGTAAGAGAAACCCACCACTGCTTCCAGCCCTATGATTCTATGGTACAAAATACAGGGATTAATACAGGGAACATTCTGTTTTCTGTTGGAATGTTGTGGGGGGGGGTTAAACTCCAATTGGGATGGACATAATGTTCTGGAGATAGTTTCCATGCTTTTGAGACTTATCTTCTCGAAAGTGGATTTGTGCTGCTTCTCACTTCTCCTGAAAATAGCACAGCATTAGTAGCTCTACTTTTATTTTATCACATGTTTAAACTGCCCATCTTACCTAAGTGACTCTTCCACATAGAAAAGAAGCAGCTTCTCTTATAGGAACACTCATATGGGTGTTAATTAAAAAAATTAAGAGCCACTAAACTCAGTAGGATTTATTCTGAGTAGACCAGCGGTGGGTTCTAACTTACCTCGCTGCCGGTTCGCTTCCTCCCATGCCGCGTGGCATGTGCAGTGCTGAAAATTCCAAAAAAATTCCCCCCCCCCAAAAAAAGAGCCAAAAACAAGATGGCAGCGCATGCCCAGTGCCGGCAACTCGGCTTCTGCGCATGCGGAGAAGAATTTTAAAAAAAATGCCAAAAAATGCCAAAAAAATGCCCAAAAAAAGATGGCGGCGTCCATGGACCAGCACTGACCGAACCGGCTCCGTGATGTCACCAGTGGGTTGCTACCGGTTCAGGCGAACCAGTACGAACCGGGAGGAACCTACCTCTGTAGTAGACATTAGGTCGTATCTGTTGGAACTGGTAGGGCAAAGGAAAAAATGGCCAGTAAGATTCTGGTTTTAGACCAGTTCCTAACAGGTATGAGTTCATTGGCCAGGGCAAAGATTTTTGCAATCCACAATTGATCAATATCTTTTATAATAGTTATGGGACAATCTTTAGCCTCCTGAGCTACATCTTTGTGGCTAGCTAGCACAATTTCTCACCTTTTTGAAGTAGAAAGTTCAAGTTCCCGAAGAGCGTCAATGGGCTTTTAAAAACTAAGATCTTGCCTTTAATTCTAGGAAAAAATTAGCTTCACTAACTTTGCAATATGACCCTGCTGCATTTTTGTCCTCAGATTCCCCAGAGTCTCCATTCTTGCATTGCTTCTTCATTGCTAGAGAAACTTCGAGTGTCTAAGAGTCCTGGTGACCTCTATAAACACCTCACTGAAAGAATTATTGAAAATGAAGCTCGTATCTAAGACTGTGATATGGATTTATAATAAGTAAAGATGAAAACAGGAGGTGACTGGTTGTGGGTAGATGAATTTTGTGGGTAATTTCTCTGCTTGCTCTAACAGTCTCAATTCATAAAGATGTGTAGATTGGTTAAAATTAAGGTTCTTTAGGATCTTCAAGCCTAACAAATCTATTATCATTTAAGTGTTTGTGGTCCATAATTTATTTAATCATCTGCATATAATTCTGAAAAATAAATATTAATTAAACATATCAATTTATATAGCTACTGTTGTGGGAGAGATAATGGAAAGGGGAAAACGTACAATGGCTATTATCCACTTGGAAGCAAGTCTTCACAAGAAATTGGCTGCTTAGTTTATAATATGTTGTCCTCCAAATATGCCTGAGCGTTTTCTAATAGTTCTCTGGTAAGCCTTTTGTAGAGAACCAAAAGCAAAGCTTTCTAAAGTTTATTCATATCGGCACCTTTGTTATATGCAATTACTTTGCAGATATATTGGATCTACAATTACTATGATAATTCAACAAGCAAAAGCAAAAACTCTTAATAAGTTTTGATTTATTGAATTGTTTCTCTAACTTGGAGGTTGTTATAAATTGCTTTTTCTATTTCAGCTTACAAAACTCCTTTTTTCTCTGCCACCGCGCCACAATGTATTGAAGACTTTTAGCTTTAAAGAGGAACAAGCAATAAAATCTGCTTGATTACACCTACTTACTACTTTATTTGATAGATTAAAAGGACCGTTCTAAACGTTAAAAGCGTTCTAATTTGAAGATTAAGAAATAAAGCTTACAGCAGAAGGAAAACACATCACATTTTATCACTTGAATAAAAACCCCTTTTCACCAGTTTTTAGGTGGGTTATGCAATGTTTTCAATGGGCACCAAGAGAAAGAAATCCTAATAAAATGACAAATTAATGAAGCGTGGAAATTCTTTTTATGGTTATGAGGAACACATTGTGTCCTTGGTTTCTGATAGACAAATACCAGATACATGTTGATTTCACAACTTATTTAATTCAGAAAACATTCATTATAATTTTATGTAAGTTAAATCCTTCTCCTGCATATTGTTATTGCATTTAATGTATTTCCATTATTCCCTAACTTATTAAGCACTGATGCTCTCCTTCTAAAAATTCTTCTGTACGGAAAGCTTTTTACTTTATTTCATTTTTAAAAAATATCGTTTCCTTTCAACACATTTGACTTCATGTAATCTTGTATTTCTAAAGAATCCTGGAGAGGGAAACATCCTGGGAAAGTGATGTAGCAGCATTAAAGCCTTTGACAGGCTTCAAAGCAAAAGATTTTGTTTCTTCATTATCTGTAAACATCTAACTCCCTCCCTTCTTCCTTGTCTATTTATTATAACTGTCAGAACTATCCTCTCTGTCAGCTTTCTGAAACTGGTGAAACTGTAACAGAAAAATATGGTTTATGATTTGTCTTTTTTGTAGATCCAATCAGTTATAATTAATTCAATAAATCACACTTAAGAAAATGATGACTTGTATGGAAATTCTCAAACTTTGCAGAACATGTCTTGCTAAAAATGATAAATAAATTTGTGTGGCACCCCACCTCTACTAATAAAACAAATGATTTTATTAGGGCCAGGTTATGCATGAAATAAATACATCCGCTATTTACTAATTACATTTTGAACAATGTATCATACGAGTTTTCAAAGTTTGTAGTGCAGCTGCCCACTAAGGATTTTGGATGCAATGTTAACTAGGTCAGAGGTCCCCAACCCCTCTGGTACTGGTCCACAGCCTGTTGGAAAACAGGTCATGCAACTGGCGGATGAGTGTGCAAGGTTTCATTTGCGCATGCGTGCTTGTGAAACCATCTCGTCCACTCTGCTGCTTCCACCACCACTGATCCACAGACCCAGAAAGATTGGGGACCACTGAACTGGGTGGTCCACTGATTCTTCAGCTTCGTTGCAGCGCTTCCATTTGCTATCTGTAACTATTTTCTGGAGCACCAGTTGAATACCTTTGGCATTGACAACATCACCATCAGTCAGTTGCAAAAGGCAGCTTTATTTGGAACAGCTTACATTCTGCAAAGATACCTTTAGCACAATCTCTGCCTATCCCAGTTTTTTGGGAAGAACTTGACAGGCAGACAAAAATGACAAAATCCAGACTAAACATCTGGCTTTGTGATCAACCATAATAATAATACTTTATTGATTAGCTGTCATATCAAAGAACAATAATAAGGTCACATATAATAAAATAGAGTACAATAGTCCTCAACCTCCGACCACAATTAAGCCCCAAATTTCTGTTGCTAAGTGAAATATTTGTTAAGTGAATTTTGCCACATTTTATGACCTTTCTTAACACAGTGGTTAAGTGAATCATTGTACTTGTTAGATTAGTAACACGGTTAGTAAGTGAATCTGGCTTCCCCATGGACTTTGCTTGTCAAAAGGTCACAAAAAGTAATCACATGACCCCTCATCATAAATATGAGTCAATTGCCAAAAGTCTGAATTTTGATCATGTGACCATGGGGCTGTTGCAATGGTCATAAGTGTAAAAAATGGTCATAAGGCACTTTTTTCAATGCGGTTGTAATTTTGAACAGTCACTAAACAACTATTGTAAGTCAAGGACTACCTGCAAAAAGCAGAACCAAAAGAAAATACAAATCATATTTTTGTATCAACCCCATAATTTTTCCCAATCAAAAAAATTACTGGTGTATGTTGGCAATTATTATATGCTATTTTTTTTTTTTTTTTTTGTAAATCAGAGGTACATGGACCCTAGTTTCTGTAATTACATTGCTGCCAAAAGTTTGATTATAGAATGCATTATTGCTTTTGTTTGGTTTGGGAGATTTGCTTAACAATTGTTAAGCAAAATTAACAATCTTACTTAACAAGTAACAGTTAACAATTGTTACAATATATTTTTATTTGAGCTTTGCTGAGTGATATATTTCTATGCTTTTATTTTGTTTACTAAATTAACAGTTTTTTCTAGAAATATTATTTGGGGAACAGAGGTGTTTCACAATGTGTTTGACAGGTATTTATAGGGCTGTGCATATCCAGGGAGTTTTTAAATCATGAAACTCTTTGAGAAGTGGAGAGAAGGCTTGTTTTGATCACTTCAACACATTGCTTAGAGATGCATATATTCAGTGGGGTTACACAAAACAGATGCTTTACATCACAACAAATATACAACAAATTCTGCTGACAGTGACATGGTTCTGTTCCTTATATCAAATGTGATGGCAATAAATGCACAATACCACTTCTTATACTGGGGAATATCACATTCTTACATTAGAAGCTCAACATTATGGATAAACATAAAATCTGTGAAACATTATTATTGCACAAAAATAGAAGCTGATTTACTGCATGCATATCTACTGTACATACCATAATGCAGGGATTAGCCCATGAATCATATTGAGGTAGAAGTGGAGCCAAAGTGCGCGAAGGCAAACTACTTCACAAAACAAATGGTTTAATTTAGAAAGCAACCCATCTTTCCATGCAACTTATAACATCTTATTGTCCCTTGATTTGCCTTTTAAAAGAAGGTGAACTTTAAAGTCAGTAATTGTTTCTTAATATTGGGCATTCTGTCACACAAGCCACAGATGCTATCTTGGAGAAATATTTTACAGTGATTTGTCCAACTATTAAGGCCATCAGTAGAAATCTGAAAATTGATTTATTTTACCCCTTGCATTAACCTTCTCTGGCAAACTCATCACTTCTTAGTATAAAGCATGATAAATGTTCCTTGCTGTCTAAACATTGTTTTTTTTTAAATAAATACATAACACTTAATGTAAAAATTATAGCACTGTAAGCTGCCCATGTCATTATAATGTGCAATAAGCAAAAAGTATAATGCCTTCTGAAATACAACTGATTGCACTTTTAGAGTTTTTTTTTTTAATGAGCTTTGTAAGAATATTCTGGTTACTGCAAAGTATCATACATTAACTTGATTTAACAAAATTTAAGAGATTTAGAACTTGATGTATGCTCAGTTCTTTATATAGGTCCAAGGTATTTATTTAAAAATAGTTTATATATTTTAAAAAGGCACCAAAATATGTTTTGGTGAATCATATTTTGGAAAAATTGTCACTGAGATAAAGCTACATATCAAAGAATTCTGTTCATAGGAGCTTTCAAGACCGGCTTCTATTGTTGAAGAGATAAGGTGCTAGTCAAATTAAAAATCTAGTTTGCGGAGTGGTTTAGGAAAAAAGCTTCAAAGGAACAATGACATACTTTAATTCTTTTTATGTGGAAATTATCTAAATTACATCACAATTTTTTTCTATTATTTTTAAGGTTGAAGGCAATCTATAAATTAATTATTCTAGTGGATTCAATGGTTTACAAGGGTAAAAGCTTTGAAATGGGTTAGACAAGGTTGGACTCTTTATCTAGCCAATAAATTGGGGACGTTTCTGTCCTTAATCACTGGTTTTGTTTTAGTAATATACTGACCCTGTTGCAACAGTAAGAGATGAAATATCTAAACCTGGTACTCTCCAGACATGGCATCATCATCACGTTTACTGGTTGGAGATGAAGGAAATTATTCTAAAACATTCTTAGGAAAGAAGAAGCAGATACCATGCATGCATCTTTCTGGATCCTTCTCCCAGTGTTTTTTTTTTTAAGAAATCAGTTACAGAACTGCTGCTAGATGATTTGGCCAACTCTACCTTTGACCATAACAGCCACAAAAAAACCACTGATTTTCTTATTAAAAAGAATCAGACAGCCAGTGGCAGGGGCACTCCAATTCCCAATGGCCAATGGCAGTGGGGGAAATAATAGTTTAAAATATTTGGTAGTTTACAGCTGGAATAGAAGCATCTATCTTCAAGTTCCAAATAATTTACTATTCCTCCACAATTACTGTACTTTTCTGTTAGTGGGTGTCTTTTGCAACCCAATTCCAAAAAGGACTACAGGGGTAGGGCTGTGCACAGGGGAAGTCAATATAGCATTTCCATGCTACTGTTTAAGGAACTGTGCCTATTATCTAATGATAATGGTAAAGAGCAGCCAGGCAATCACAAGAAAGATGCTGCTGCTTTAAAGAGTTGCAGACAGATGTTAATCCTGTGCATTCTACTTAGTTCGAGGCCACTACACAATCCCATTGCCTTCGTTTGGATCTGGTTCTCCCTTGTGCTTTCCTGAATTTATTGCAACAGAAATGATTTAACAACAAATAGTAACCACAGACGGTCATGATACCCTGATTTTATAAGAAATTATAATCACAGGATATGCGGAACAACCTTTTGACCTCCAAATACAGTACACAGAAAACTTCAGAGCAGGTGAGAAAGAACGAGCATCAGTGATGTAAGATAAGTACATTATTGTAGACTTTAATTATATGACTTTGGATATTTTAAAATTATTATTTTCTCCAGAGAACCAGGTTGCACAATTGTTAGGATATCAGCATCTTTATTTTAAATAAACTAACAAAAATTAAATCAGCTCAGTTATAAAAAAAAGCACTGTGAAACAGAAATAACCCACAGAAGTGTCAGTAAAAACATAGAACAATTGAACAACAAATAATTGCTTGACTAAAAAAAGAGTGTAAAAATGATATTTGAAAAGTTTCATTGAAGAACATTTTCTAGGCTAGTTGTTTAAAAACAAGTAATGGTGAGACTAGCAGTTCTAGGTTTTTGTTCCTCTGTCAGTTATTTTTTCAGCAATCAATGTCATTGTGAAAAACATTTTCTCTATACAGGGACATAAGTTTCTGACAACTGAAGCATATCTCTTCTGATTCAATGTTAGTCATGGACCCCACAAAAAATATTTCAATAATCTTTCTTTTTCTGTTTGTATCTATGTGTTTGTGCTTAGATAGTGGCCATTTTTGTCAACTTCATGGATTGAGATCAGGGACATCTGCAGGGTGATTGCAGAACAAAACAAGTATGAGGCACTAAGTCTTTATTACTTAAATCATGTATATTTATGTTGCACGGATATCCATATTCTGATTTGAAATAAATAAGGCTCCTGCTGGTTCTAGGTAGATTTGGAGCCGAGGTGGCACAGTGGTTAGAGTGCAGCACTGCAGGCTACTTCAGCTGACTGCTAGCTGCAGTTCGGCGGTTCAAATCTCACCGGCTCAAGGTTGACTCAGACTTCCATCCTTCTGAGGTGGGTAAAATGAGGACCCAGATTGTTGGGGGCAATATGCTAACTCTGTAAACCGCTTAGAGAGGGCTGTAAAGCACTATGAAGCGGTATATAAGTCTAAGTGCTATAGTGCTATTGCTATTGTTATGCCATTGCTTGAAACAGTAATATTTAATTATTTCCAATAAATACAATGTTGAACAGAAATTGCATGAAGAAGCTCAGGACTCTTCCTGTGCCCATCTGTCTGTCCTTCATCAAGATAACTATCGGGGAGGGGGGGATTTTTTTAAAGACCCAGTATGTTGGGAGAAGGTATTTAAAAAAAATTGAGTTCAAAAATAGCCAGAGCTGTCTTGGACCTCTGGGGAAAAAATTCTAGAAAAAAAAAATCCCCCAATGACTCCCTATAGTCAAGCAGTTGGACAGTGGCTCTGCATGCTGTCAAATTTCTTGGTTTTTTTCTTGGTTATGTGACTATATTCATCCTGTTTTTTTCCCCAGTGGACATATTTAGACAACTACATGGACAAATATAAAGAAAGCAGAAACAACACCACAAAGAGGCACTCAGCTTGATACATACTTGAATGAAAAACAGTGGTTAGAGCATCAGGCTAGAAAATGGGAGACTATAGTTCTAGTCCTGCCTTAAGCTCAAAGCCAGCTAGATGACTTCAGGACAGTCACTTTGTCTCAGCCCTAGAAAGGAGACAATGGCAAACCACTGAGAAGTCTTGCCAAGGGACTTATCCAGGCAGCCTCTGAGAATGAGACACAACACAACAGTGTGTATATATGTACACACACACACACACACACACACACACACATCTATATCTATATCTGACACAGAGTGTGTGTGTGTGTGTGTGTGTGTGTGTGTTTTTGAGGTTTTCGCGGGTATTTGTATGTAGATCTATGGTTATTCGGGTTTTCTCCCGCGTGAAGTTGGAGATGTTGTTGTTGTTACTGATAAATAAATATTTATATTTATATAAATATATATAAATATATATACTTATAGCCATAAGGGTATGGCTAGCTGATGAGAGCTAAATAGCTTGAAATAGATCTACCGGTATACTAGTCTCCCTTTATTTATTTATCAGTAAAAAATGTGTCACACATAGAAAATAATGGTCTGTCATGTAAGCAACTGCCTGGATGGCCCCTGGATTGGGGGGGCTGAAAGGCAAAAAGGAAGCAGTATGCTCCCTCCCATATTTGGGTATATCAGGTGATTCGACAGAAAAAACATATATATTCTCTTCCCTGGAACAAGCTGATAGGGAGGAGAATCCTGTGACTTAGAGGTTAAAACATTTGCCTAACAAGGCTAGTTGCCCAGGTTCGAATCCCATAAGGATATGGCTAGCTGATGAGAGCTAAATAGCTTGAAATAGATCTATACTAGTCTCCCTTTATTTATTTATCAGTAAAAAATGTGTTATATATATAATACACCTTATTGCACAGATAAATGTACAGATGTTTCCTGAGGCTGAAAAATTCCAGCTGCAATTACACTGCATGTTTCCCTAATGTTTAAAGAAAAACTATCTACAATTATGTGCTGCTTTTTACTTATACTGCAGGTGGGGAAAATATCTGATAATACACTATTTCATTCTTTAAGTAAATGTCTGCT
This sequence comes from Thermophis baileyi, assembly GCA_003457575.1. Classification (NCBI taxonomy): domain Eukaryota; kingdom Metazoa; phylum Chordata; class Lepidosauria; order Squamata; family Dipsadidae; genus Thermophis; species Thermophis baileyi. The sequence goes on from QLTV01003960.1 coordinate 375,925, forward strand.
CTCACAGGAAAAAGATGTATGAAATTTGGCAACATCTTGGAATTGTTATTTTAAGATAACTTTTTCCTTTGTTCTCCTTATTAGATTGCTGAGTTACGAGAATTTCTTTTCTACTTTTTGCTATCTCTGATGCAGCTTATGTCATACTTCAATCATGGTTCTTGCTTATTAATTATACCCAACGAAGGCGGCTTTTTAAAAATATCTTCTACTCAACAGGGACAAATATATATCATAGAAGGAGGAGGGTAGAAAGAAAGTGAGATATATTGCACAATCAAGACTTCCTAGTCTATGAAATTCATTTCAAATGCTCTATTTATAATCCTACCTTGAAACCCCATTTCATTTTAAAGAGCTGTAAAGGAATGTCATGACTAAATTCAAGGATGCTTATTGCAGCAGGTCTTAAAATAATCCTTCTGCCTTCCTTCTTTCCATGTTATTTCAGAGAAAAGAGCAAAAAATATATACTGTATCACTAGATAACAATTTGACCTTATGTTAAGTCATAGAAATAATAAAACATAGTCCAGGCAGCAGATGACCAAAAAATGGCAGGCAATAGGAAGCAGAAACCTATTAATACAGGATATTACAAAACTTGATTTTTTTCAATCTTTTAGAATTCAGCCTCAAGTCCATCACTTGGGGCAGAAATAGATCTTCCCCTCTCATCTCGACTATGTAGTCCTCTTGTGCAGTGTTTTTCTAGGATCAACAGTGCTGCCCCAAGCCCCTTAGCTGATAGGTAGCCAGGCAAGCCTAGAAGTCATACCAGCATCTCACAATGAATTTCTGTAAGGATTCCTTTGAGACATGGCTGCAGAGGAGCAAGCATCATTCCAAAGAGTTACTGATTTAGGAACAATAACATTGCTGCTCTGGTTGGTTGGATAGAAAAGCAGCAGCTTAATCTAATTCACTGTGTGATCCTGTTTACAGTTAGCCTTCAATTTACAACCATTTATGTAGTGACCTTTGTAAACTTCAATGGCATTGGGGGGGGAGAAGTGTTTCTCACACTTATGATCATTGCAGTATCCCAGGTGTCATATCAGCAAAATTAGCAACTGGCATGTATTTATGATGGTTATAGTGTCCTGGGATCAAGTGATCCCTACTTGTGACCATTCCAGCTGTCTTCCGACAAGTAAAGGCAACGGGGTAAGCTGGATTCACTTAATGAATGCATGATTCACTTAACAATTGCAGTTATTCATTTAACAACCATGGCAAATAAGGTTGTAAAATCAGGTGCAATTCACTTAATTCCCTTGCTTAGCAATGGAAATTCTGGTCCCAAATGTGAGTGTAAGTCAAGGGCTGCCTGTATTGTATGAAACAGCTGCTCTACTTCTAATGATGGAACTAGTCCTGTTCAATGTCAGGCAACTGTTTAAAACCAGGCATGATTTTGAGAGTTCTCTTTAACAAGATTTGTGGAAAGAGTGAGGTGGAGTTAGAACTCCAGCAATTAACCTATTTCCCATTTAGGATCATTTTTTTTCTCCATGAATATACTTTAATTTTCTTTCTAATATATGAGCTGGAAAGAAGGTGGGACTCTTTACCTATGATCATATTTCAGCAATTTGTCCCAAAGGTCCAGTTCAAAATGCAACTGGACTTTCTTGGTTTTTTTCCTTGAAAACATTTCGCTTCTCATCCAAGAAGCTTTTTTAGTTCAGATTTTAAAAGAAGCTTCTTGGATAAGAAGCAAAATGTTTTCAAGGACAAAAACTGGAAAGTCCAGTTGCATTTTGAACATGATTTGGGATAACTTTGACCTGAATGACTGAGAATCTCCATAGACTTTCAGCAATTTGTTTACATAAAGTTTCCTGATCTTTATCAATCTTGGAACCAATCTACACTATGTAGGGTTAACAAATGTGTTCAATTTTGTTTAAATTCCTATTTTTCCTGATTTTAAATCAAAATATATAACAAACAAGTAAACAAACAAACAGTGTCTTGCCTCAGACACATACAGAGTAATTAAATCCCAGTTATTGAACCATAGGAACAATATATTTCAACTTCAGTATGCTAGCAAGTTCTAGCATAACACAATTTTATATAGATGAAGTATATTTTTGAAAAAATGGAATCAGTGATGCTTGTCATCCTGAACTAAAATATGGGCTGAAATGGGAATGATTTTTCATAAACAAGTTTATTGTTGCAAATGTTAATCCATAGACTTAAGGCATGAAAAAATACAGAACTCAGTAAAATGTTGACAGTATTTGCTCTAATGTCAAGACATTGTGCAGAGAATGGATTTCAAAAAGGAAGGCACGGTAATTACATTCATTAGTGTTTAATCTTTTGCAAGCAACTTGCTGAAAAACAGAAATCTCATGAATACATGAAGTTACAGGTTACATGTCTGTTTGTTGTCTAAGAAAGGATTACTTTTTGAGTATACGCTGAAAAAAATAAAGACATCCATAAAACATTCTTATTTTTTATGAAGCAAATATCTGTGCAGTTATATTTTCCTTTAAATAATATTCAGATAAGTAATTACAAGTTTAGGAGAATGGCTGCAAATCACAACAGGGGAATGTTCAAACATTACACTGAAGCAGGAATTGTCAAATGTTTTGGCTTAGCAAACGTAGTTAGAACATTGAGAATCTTTCATGTGGGAGTATGAACAGTCACAAATTACTTGTTTGCTAAAAGCAAAATCCAGTACATTTTGGGGCTCTATTGGGCTGCTCTGCTGGTGACATTGTGAGGCTATTTATTTATTTACAAGGTTTACTGGTTATTTTCTTAATATGCGACAATAACCCTTTTCAGAAGGTGAAGGGGGAAAAAAGTTGGAGAGCCAGTTTAATGTAGTGGTTAAGGTGCTCACTTAGAAATAGGAAATTGTGAGTTATGGTCCTTCCTTAGGTATGAAAGCTGTCTGGGTGACTTTCGACCAGTCACTTTCTCTCAACCTAGATACTACCTCACATGGTTGTGGTTGTTGTTGTAGAGAAAATAGGAAAAAGGAATATTATGTATGTATGTTATGTACAATGTAAGTATGAATAGGTATTTATAAAGTAATAAAGATAAAAATCAAATAAATAAATAAACAAACAAACTTGTGCATAAATAGAAAAGATTTTCCCATTTTAAATTTTTAATAATTTTGTAATCAATCTCAGTCCGGTTTGGCAGAAAAATGACAACATTCACACTTTGGAATGTTAACTTCACTGTTAACGTTACTTTGGAAGTAACGTTAACAGACAGGAAGACTCATTCGGACAATATTTAAACCCCTGACCAGGAAAAGTGAACAAAAACTTACAGAAACATATTGAAAACAAATGGTTGTACCAGTTTTAATAAAACTCTGTTTCTATTCATTTTAAATAATATATTTAAAGATCTCTAAGCCTTTGTTGTTTTGCGAGTATTATAAGTGTTCTAGGTATCTGTTGTGAATGAGATAGGTCTTGAAAAGAAATAAAAAATTGAATTGATTTATGTTGTGTTATCACTTTTTTTTTAACTCTAAGTTATACTGGATTTCTTACCGGTTTCCATGAGTGGATAAGGAGTTGAATGCATCTCAAATTAGATTTCTTGGCATTAATGCACTATAGTGAGATCTGGTCTGCTTAATGCATTGTAGGAAGCTACTTAACAATATTCCCGCTGGCTGAGTAGACACCTAATTTGCAAAAGGCAAGGAAAAATGACAGACAAAAAACGGCTTGCATAACCATTCTAAGATACAAGAGTTATTGAATTAGATAAATTGTCATGTTTTGGTTCTGCCATCCATTTGTTCCCGCTACATGAGTTTCTATTATCATTCAAAGGGGAGTTAACTGGAATTAAAATCTCTGTCTCTCTCTCTGTCTCTCTCTCTCTCTCTCTCTCTCTCTCTCTCTCACACACACACACACACACACACACACACACACACACACACACAGAATCATTTATTACTAATTAATCCTTAACTCTTTTAGTATTAACATCTTGTAAAACATACCCATCTCTTACATCTTTCACCATCAAATGTGCTTTTTAATCACAGTATGGTGGATTTTTCTTTTTGATCTCTAGTTTAAACTATTTACACTATGGATTGGGTTCAGACTTTAGAAAAGATCCCTTATAACATAGAACTTAAGTACATGAATACTAATGTAAGTCATATTAATTTCTTTCTATTTACACTTCCATTTATTCATGTTCTTCAACACAACTTCATTTTAAGACCTTTTCATTTGCAATTGCAGTTTAAATCTCTTCAGAGAATTACCATCTTGACATGGTAGAGGGCTTAGTAATTCAGCAGTCCTGAAATAGTAGCAGGCATATAAGTTTCTGGTAGGGTCACCTAAATAATAAATTCAAAGGGGGAGGAATGAAACTAAAAATAATCCATAGTGAAGGTGACGAGACATAGGGCTCTTCAGTCTTTATGTATGTATACTGTATATGATGTATGTAAGATGCTGGCTTATGATCTCATAGAAGCTATTTTAATTCATTTTATTTTATTTATTTTTTTGCCTCTGAATCAGTTTTTGACTCCTGGCAACTGCTTGGATTAGTCCCTGTGGTTTCCTTGGCAAATTTTTTTCACAAGTGATTTGCCATTGTCTCCTTCCTAGGGCTGAGGGAGAATGGCTTTGTCCCTAAAGTGGAACTAGAACTCACAGTCTCCCACTTCTAGCCTGATATTTTAAACTAGGGCTGTCAAACTCCCTGCCCGAGTAGGCCGGATGCATCACATGCTGGTCACGCCCACATCCGGTTTAGTGAAGGGGGGGAAGTCCTGATACATCACGTGACGCCGCCGTGATGCCGTGAGTTTGACACCTCTGTCTTAAACACTACATATACCAAATTGGTTCAAAATCTCATTCAACAATGTGGTCAAGCCATATATCAGTGTAGACTGATTATTTTTGCATCTACTCAAAAGAAAAAAGTTATTGAAAAAAGGAAGGAAGAAGATACAGATTTGCAAAACTTTGATAGGTTGCAATTAAGGTATTCAAAATTAGAAATAATTCCTGCACTTTAAAAATAAATACATTGTACTTCAGCATAAGCAGAGGACTACGTCCTAATGTTGCACAGTTTATTGTACAAATGAATTGCTTTTGTTCTCCCTTATGCTTTTGCATCTTCTAACAAAACCCTTTTTAAAAACTTTTAAGTAAATATAACTTTCAAGTAGATTATTTTGGTAAGCTGAAAATTCATTCTGTTAATATTATTATTATTATTCCCACATTTTGCTCAATGTTCAGATAAAGTGGCATGTATCACTGTTTAACCAGGCCTTTGTATGAAGTCTTTGGTGTTTGAAGGCTATTTCTAGCCACTAATGTTCCATAAAAATTATACATAAAAACCTGTTCAGCTGTCAGCCCCAATGCTTTAAGTTTGAAAAAATATTCTAGTTAACTTCAGTCATAAATCTATCCTAATTTTAATCGTAATCCTGCCCCAGTTTCCCTCTCTTCTCTGTTGCTTTATATGCTCTGTTTTCTCTTCTCTGAAAACTTGGCAGACCACAACAATTTCAATATCTTCCATTCCAATAGATTGCTTGCAAAGATTGATATAATTGTCAATGTGCAATGTCCCATATTATTTTATCCACTCCATCATGGCACACTGAATACTTCTTCTTCCTAGTTTTTCAAGGATAGAAAGTAGTTAGATTTCATTAAGGCTTTCTTTTTTCTTAAATTAAAAACTGGCTGATGGAAAAACAGAGAAAAGGGAACCACTCTAAAACACCACTCAATGAATTAAGGGGTGAAAGAAGAAAGAAATATTAGGACTACTTGTTGTCTTTCTCTTTTTTTCTCTCTTTCTCATTCTGCTCTATTCCTGGCACTGTGTTGTACGGAGAAAAAAATATTTCATGCTTTGGAATGAAAAACAATATATTAGTTGATACATTATACATTAGCCTTGGAACTTGATCATTTGTACTTTGGTTAAATACCAATTTTTTAAACAGGTAGAAAAGTTACTTGGTTCTGTCTAGTAAATTAAAGAATGATTGCAATAGCGGTGTGAATTCCTGTGTACTGTTTTCCTGTTTGACCTTTCTTGCGGAAATAATAACTATTACTTTTCTTCCTCCTCAGGGTAACATATTATGAAACATTTGGAATGTATGACAAACATGAGGAAGTTGCTCCATAAAAAAAAACCTGAGCCTTTTGACTGTTTATTTTTTGACAAGTCTAATCATGAGATCTGGGCAAGAAATCAAAAATTCACAAGTTGACAAGTTGACTATCAATCTATTGCACTTAGATATATAATTTTATTAATAATTTTTATTATAATAATGAAATCTAAGAGAAACTGACAGTGCAATGTCTATATTAATACAATAATAATTAGATAATAATATCTAATACAATGTATTAGATTATGGAAAGGAAACATATAAATAAGTGACTTTCAATCACCTTTACAATAAGTATAAATAAATTTAGTGACTCTCCACCTGTGTAAGGTTAACAGACAATTATATCTTCATCTTATATGCCATTTCTTCTGTAGAGACAAATCCATTCCCTTTGCCTGCCTTTGATATCATCATGCTCTTGATAAATAAAATTAGTTTTATATCTATATTTTCTTCAACAACAACTTTTGGACATTGTCTGTCCATAGAAGCAGATATAATTACGGACACTGTTCGTATTGTAGTTGTTCCTATTCTTCAAAAGTCTCCTTCAGTATTTTCATAATTGTAATGTTTTGCATTTTATAGGCTTATATTTTTCCTCTGTCTAAAATCTTTAATCTCCTCTAATGCCCAGCTTTTAAATAATGAAATTACTTATCTTTACTATGTCTTCCAAAATCTAAAACTTATATATTTTCTACAAGAAGCTATTTTTAATATATAATTAATGCCAAAATCTTATTGTAAAAGTTTCAATATTCCAAATTTATCTGGAAAAGACTGTTTTCTTTTGTTCAGAATTGAAGATAAACTCACATAATGATTTTCATAATGATGACATAATTTTCAAACTTGTCCTAATGTCTCTAATACCTTTAAAAAAAATTTCTGAAAGTGAGAGAAAGCAGGGTTTGGGTTCTTTAAAAGACTCCACCACAATTGTGAGCAAAATGGGTGATCCTATTGTTTCCTGGCACTCAACCCATGGAAAACAATTATCCTGGGATCTCATCATGAGAACTAGCCATCTGGAGCACATGTGTGTGATTTCATGTTCTCTATCAGGAGAGATTCCAAGGAACCAGTTTACTGAACAGTTCCTTGGTAGATGATGAAGTTATCAGGCCCGTTTTCAGGATGTCATCTTCAGTTCACCATACCTCCCCCGGAAGTCTGAAGTAAATTATTTCCATCCTACAGAACTATTGTCATCTGTATCATTCAGTTTGTGGTCTGAAATATGAACGTTTCATTTTTTCTCTCTTTTTGCCTAATATTTTTGAAGTTCACTCATAATGTTCTTTAAAGTGTAATAGATACCTGGATTAACATTTTCACTTCATTGAGCTCTTCTAACATTTCAGTAGGACAGCTTCATTTTGTTTTCTCAATTCTGTGATATGTTTAAAGTGTAAGCTCCCAAAAGTTTGGGTTTGGTACCTCCTAATAATTTATGTGTGTATTTTATGACAAAGTTATAATTATGATTCAATTTCTGGCTAAATCAATAAAGGAACCTAAGTTACAAAGATATGTAGTAACTTGATCTTTTTTAAATTAAAAAAAAATGTAAAGGAAAGTGTTTTAGTACTATTACTGTTACCAAAATCAGTAAAGGACAACTTTTTTTTACTTCTGTAATAATTCTCAAGGAATATACCGTAGTAATGTTGTTTTTCCTGCAATCCTACTAATTATTAAAAAAAGACTAATATGTACTAATTATAGAGGCAGATGGAAGTAATGCTATTAAGGTATATTGAAGATGGTCTGAAATTTCAAGGTTTCTTTGTACTTAGCAAAAGAGGGTGGAGAAATTTAAAGCAAGATTATGTTAAAACCAGAAGGCTGAGTTGGTGATAGCATTCAGCTTCAGGGCCATGAATTTGACATACTTCCCCAGAAGTCTTTCTTTGACTGCCAGTCTCTTGTACTGAACTTTACAAGTATTACCAAGCCCTAGAAAGCTATTGCATACGACAGATGTCCTGAAGTTGGAAATACTATGATCTGTAAGGAATGCTGGTATTATTCAGGTTATACATATTTACAATAAATACATTTATGCTTTAATGCACCTGCATTGAGTTATATCTCAAAAAAAAAAGTGCTTGGGTTGACTTGTGCATTCATCAGAAGAAAATCACTTGTACAATAAAATAAAAATATGGAAATGTCATATGCCAATTTTAGATGTACTAGTATAATCAGTCGTCCCCAAAAAATCAATCAACAAGGCAATTAGGAACAGCAGCAATCTGAGAGACAACACAGCAAGCACAAACTTTCTGTGAAACAAATTCCCTGGTCATGACAGCTTATAGGAATTTTTGATATATGAATATTAAGGGTCAGTGAAAAGCCAAATTAGAAAGCCCATGGTGTAAGAAATTATATGCCATAACAGAACAGTTGTTATGGTTTTTAGTTTCAGCTTGTTGATCATTCAACTCACTTTTTATTCTTTGCTCTATTGACAAATGGCAAAAGGATTTTTGCAGCTGAGATTTTACTGAATTCTCTTTAAATCTGTAAATGATCTGTCAGTGTTGTCCCAAGACAGAAAAAAACCACACTGAATGATTGAGAGAACTAGGTATGTCCAGTCTAACAAAGAGAAGGACTAGGGCTGACATGATAGTAGTCTTCCAATAATTGAGGGGCTGTAACAGAGAAGAGGGGGTTGACCTATTCTCCAAAGCATCTCCAAAGTATCAGGATAAGAAGTAATGGATGAAAGCACATCGAAGAGAGATCCAACCTCGAATTAAGGAATTTTTTCTTGACAACAATTAATCAGTAGAACGGCTTACTTCCGTAAGTTTTGAGTGGTTTTTTAAACAGAGACTGGACTGCCATTTGTCCAGAATGGTATAGGATCTTGTGCATAAGTAGGGGTTGCACCTGAAGATCTCCAAGATCCATTCCACCCCTATTACTACACGTTCTATTAAGATAGTTTCTGAATATTTCATGCAAAAATGCCAACTGGTCTGTCAGTTGTATTTTCTTCAGCACTGGTATTAGACTAGCATCTGTTCCCTCACCAGGAGATCCCAAACTATCTTCAAGGAGCAAGAAAGTTTGCCTGAATGAAAAATTCTGTTCTCCACATAGGTGAACTATTCAGTAGGTTGTCCTTCCATATATTCAGCATTGGATGCATTTTGTTAAAGTGCCAACAGTTTTTCTAGTTTATGCTTTCTATGTAGGTGTATCCTGAAGACAAATAAAATAGGGAATTCACACCATACTCACTAGCACTGATGACATTATTTAGTTAGGTAATGAAACATCTGCAAACCAGCAACCAACTTAGAGAGCACCAAGGACTCCTCAATTCAGTCCTGAAGTATTATATTTTATTTTAATGTAATAATTAAATAAATTCAATAAGCAATAAATAAAATATTACATTAAATTGTAAGCATACATCCCAGTTCAACCAATGTAATTAATTGGTATTTGTAGCATAAACATTTAAATTCCTTTATAAGTATCATTTCAGGCTATTCCCAAACTTATATTGTTGAGAAGATGGCAAGCAAGAGTAATATTTTATTATAGTATTTACTTTAGTAATACATATACTGTTTTTTCTAGTAGTACTTAAATATTTGCTGTAATATTTTGCTACAATAATTAAGATTACCTTTAAATAGTTTGAGTTAAACTCTTGAACTGAAAACAGTTGGACACATGAATTAAATATGTAACTGAAACATACACTTATATATAGTTATTCATACAGCTCTCATTCTCTAGGCTACGTTTTCTCACATAAAGTTGAATGCTCTTCATCCGAGTCATTATGAACATCAAATTGTGAAAGTTCTTGGTTCTCTGAACATGCTACCTGCCTGGACATTTCCTTTTCGTATTCTGTTATGCCATATAAAATTCCCTTTCACATCAGTTTCCATTCTGAAGTACAGAAAAATGTTATATATCTATCTTGTCCTCCTTTGCAATTTTGCAGGACAGGAATGTGATGATAACCCCTCATATATTATTATTTGAGATTTATACAGGCACATAGAAGATATTAATCTGAAAATCACTTATAGTCCCACCTTTGTTCTTTTCCAGGAATAGAAGTTATCATTATTTCTGCATTTTTCTTATTATAATTATGACATGCCACATAATTGCTGGAATGGAAAATGGTAATGGTAATTTTTTTTTAGAATTCATGTCAGTACTTCCTCCTCTCTTCATTACAAACATTGCAAACATTCCTGGCAACTATTCCCACCTTTGTTCTTTTCCAGGAATAGAAGTTATCATTATTTCTGCATTTTTCTTATTATAATTATGACATGCCACATAATTGCTGGAATGGAAAATGGTAATGGTAATTTTTTTTTAGAATTCATGTCAGTACTTCCTCCTCTCTTCATTACAAACATTGCAAACATTCCTGGCAACTATCTGAAGGAAAGGGCAGGCAGAAAAACACCTCCTATTATCCTGAAGAGGCTTTGGCATAAAGAAAATCAAGCTGGGATGAGGACAGCATAAAAAAAGACATCATATACAGATCTATGAAGATCTATGAAGAGACCGACTGTTGGACTGGCTAACTGACCTGTTTGGGTGCTCCAAACCTCAGATTGAATTTTGGCTTCTTTCTGGGGAACTAAGGCAAGCTTTTGTTCCAGAGACGGTTTTAATTCTGATGGGTGTTCCTTTCCTTGTTATCTATGTGGCCTTGGGTGAATTGCTGGTCTGATCTGACAGCTGTGTGTGTGTTGAGAC
>QLTV01003960.1:389522-401319 GCA_003457575.1 Thermophis baileyi
TGCAGTGTGCAGGCCATTGGACTCAAGGACCTCTTAGGTCATTTCTTAGTCATGGGTGTGCCAAGGTACACCCACACAAGTGCCATCCTTCGCGAGCTGCATTGGTTGCCGATTGCGCTCCGGTCACAATTCAAGGTGTTGGTTGTTACCTTTAAAGCCCTACATGGCTCAGGACCAGTTTATCTGCGTGACCGAATTATGCCACATTCCTCCCATCGACCAGTGAGGTCGCACAGGGTTGGCCTTCTTCAGGTCCCGTCGGCCAGACAGTGCCGGCTGGCAGGACCGCGGGGGAGGGCCTTCTCTGTAGCCGCTCCGACTCTGTGGAACCAACTTCCCCCCGAGATCCGTACTACCGTACTCCCCCTGGCCTTCCGTAAAGCCGTTAAGACCTGGCTTTTCCGGCAGGCCTGGGGCCAATAGTTGTTCTGATTGGCCCATGCATGGTTGTGTGAATGTTTTATTTTAAATATAGTTGGGTTTTTTTGTTTGTTTTTTTCCCTTTCTTTTTTAAATTGTTTTTATATGTTTTATTTTTTTATGATGTAAGCCGCCCAGAGTCCTTCGGGAGTTGGGCGGCATATAAATTTTATAAAATAAATAAATAAATAAATAAATCTGCTTCCTGAGATGTACAGTCAACTTAACAAAGATTCTGTATTTAAGCTCTGTACTGTATCAGCACTGACTTACACTGAAGGCAGAACTTGTATCAATGGTGAACTCATCAGCAAACACATCTTTCTGTGAAGAGTTAGGGTTAGGCTATCCTATTTTCCCATGATCCCTCAGGTAGATGTAATTCACCATTTGCACCATACATTACCAGGGATGAACACTGATAATACGGTAGGCCTTATTTAATGATACTAAATTGGGATTAACAATTAGCTGTTAAGCAACACAGTCCTAAGTAAAAAAAAAATCACATGACAAAGCCACTTAGTGACAGCACTTCTGGCAGTCCCTGTTGCCATTTTGTGTAGTGAGCATGCAAGTCATTAAGTGAGGACCTCCCGTGACTGTGATTTTGAACTTCCTGCTGGCTTCCCAATTGACTTTGATTGTGGGAAACTTGCAGGGAAGCTTGCAAATCACAATCACATGACCATGGGATGCTCCAATATAATAAGAATAAGGTCCAGTTGTAACTACCACTCATTCAGCACTATTGTAATTTCAAATGGTCACTAAACAAGTGATTGTTAAATGAGAACCACCTGTATGAAGTTTATGGAATGACATCCTTAGTTGGTTTCTTTGATAATAATAATTCACAAATATTTCAGGATAGAAACCAAGCAGATATTATATGTTTTCTTGAATCCAAGGTACAGTATAACAAGGGTCTTATCTGTCACCTGTAATAAAAAAGGCAAAATCTATATCACTCAATAAATCATCTAAAATGTCTACTGAACCAGACTCACAGCTCAAAATATATCAGAAATGTGTTCTAATTTTGCAGTTATTTATCTTGTGTACTATTTGCAATCTTATACAAACTGCCACTATCATATTGGTTGTTTAAACCCCATTGGACCACCAAAACTCTTCCTTTCAGACAAAACTCTTCCTTCTGTATGCCAATAACTATGGCCAAACCTGTGTATTGAAGTTTGATGACATCATGATTTTTTTTCCTAGTTAAAACTAAAAAAAGAAAAGAAAAAATTCCTTTTACCAAGTGGAAAGCAGTAATCTGAATTGATATTTTAGTCAGAGGAGCTGACATCAGCGTTCAGGGTGAGCAAACTGAAAGTCCTGTGCATATAAAATACACAGTGCTTAAAGATATCGGTTCATAGGATAAAGCTTCAAAGCATTATGCAAATGAGCAGTCAGTGCTTTAGCCTTAGAGAAGATAAAATTCTTCAAGCTATCCCCCCACCTCACCTCATCAAACCTTCAGCTAATTCAAGTAAAAAGAAAAACACCTTTAGACTTCAATAAAATGTAATTTCCCGCTTATATCATTTAACATAGCCCACCTTACAGATAATTTGTCAGCCAAAATGTTGTTGCATATGTTTTCAAGCATTTGTCTAAGTTGACTATTGAAAAAAAGTAAATTTTAATGAAGATATCAAGTATCATCTAACATACAATTTTTTCCCCAAACCTGTGGAGTTCAATGCAATTCAGTGAAATCAACTTTGAATTAATAAAATCCATTAGAAAATTAATGGTGGAACTAGAAAAAAAAACTATGCTATGGATTGCTTCTATCCAAGATTCTACATATTTAACCATGACCTTTTTACAGGATACTTTAATTCATTGCTATATTTTCTGATATTTGTTTGCAAGTTTTTCAGAGATCCCTGAAATGCTTATTCTTCACTGAAGTATTTTAGCATACTGAAACATACAGCATATTAGCATACATCCTGCATTCCCAGTTTCTAGCCTGATACCTAACTAGGTTTTTTTTAGCGTACCCCACTTCTTGTATTTATTATTAAAATTTATATATTTCTGCAACCCTTGACATTTTTCCAGGACTGATTATCTTCTTCTATCATGCATGAGTAGAAATGAATCAATGAACTCTTGAATATATCACTATGATAATAATAGCAGCATCAGGAACAATATAATGGTATCTCAGCAATTTAGGATTCTATGCTCAAATAATAAGTTTATTATTATTTTATGGACAGGCAAATAGATGTAAAAGATTCTGTCTTTGAGTTTTTAGGACTACTTTTCCAAAGTAAATTTATAAAAATATTATTATAGCTTCTGCCTCATTAATAATACCAGTTCTACAACACTTTTAGAAAACTTTTTGTGAAACTACCAAGGCTTTGCTGACCATATGCAGCCTGGGTTTCAGATTATGTATTCCTGTGATCATATAATAATTGAATAGCGTAGGGAAGGACACTGATAAAAAAACATTCAGTATAGCTAGTTTTTATTCATTTATTTGTTAAATATATTTGCTGCCTATCTCGCCCTGGCTTACAACAATAAAAAAGATGGCTTACAACAATAAAAAAGAAATGTAAAAAGTGTAAACAAATCAGAAATGAAATAATAGAACAATGAAATAAACAATGAAAAAGAACACAATGAGAATACATCAATATGAAAAGCAAAAGGTTGGGGAGCAGAGTGCAAGGGGTGGGGAGGTGGAGTCTGTCCTCAATCCAGCAGCCACCCCCAGCTTGGAACTCTCTCATCTGGTCTCCAGGCCAATTGGGAGGGTGGGAGGGCCAGGTCCTCAGACTCCTGGGGAAGGATAGGAGGGTGAGGGTAGATCTTACCCTAGAATGTAGGATGTTCCAAAGGGCAGGCACTGCAACAGAGAAGGCTCTTCTTCTGGATTCCAAAAGTTCTTTAATTCCTGTTAGGAATGGCCATCTGGCTAATAACTATACTTTGGATTTCTATTAAAGTTTGGATGAATAAAGAAAAAAGTCCTAATGCTTCAGTGAAACAGAAAAAGTGAATTAGGGATTGTAGAGGTTTTCCTTAAGGCACATTTCAGATTGCTTAAATGAAGTATAAATCTATATATATAAAACCCAAATATCACTCACGCGTCATCACAAAATCTCCAGAACCGTAAAGCCTACAAACTTGAAACTTGGCACGTATGTTCCTCTTGGCTTCTAGGTGCTCGCTAAGAAAGGATTTTTCGAAATAACCATCAGATCATTAGTATTTCTTATACAGTATATAAGAATATATACTGATGCTAAGGAGTTAGATGTTCTACTCCCCCTCCCCACCTGAAAAGAACTCTGTTCCAACTGCCAGTGGGCGTGGTCAGCTCGTGACTCATCTGGCCTGTGGGTTGTCCAACTGCCAGTTGCCTTATATTAACACACTCTGATGCTAAGGAGTTAGACATTCTACTCCCCCTCCCCACCTGAAAGGAAGAGAAGGGGATAAGATAGGAGAAGCTTCTGTGGGGCCAGCCTGAGGGAGAGAAGGGGGATAGGAGAGGAGAGGCTTCTGTGGGGCAAGCCTGAGGGAGAGTCCTTCGGGAGTTGGGCGGCATATAAATTTTATAAAATAAAATAAAATAAATAAAGGGGAGAGAAGGGGAGAGGAGAGGCTTCTGTGGGGCAAGCCTGAGGGAGAGAAGGGGAGAGGAGAGGCCAATCATAACTACTCATTAATGTTCAAGCTTTAACTGTCAATTAATCAAGCCCGATCACATATTTTCATAGCGAAGCACGGGTATTCAGCTACTAGTATAATATAATACAATAGCTACCATAACTTTTTCCTTTAAAATCTAATAGTGTATCTTATTTTATCATTTTACCTCTTTCCTTGTGCATAATGTAACCCAGGCCTTGACAATATCAGGGGAAAACAGATTTTGTTCTAAAATGTGTGTCTTTACTTTCTCCAATATAAATAACTGCTTGTCAATTTTCCATTTAGTAAAGAAATGCATCTTTTTATACTTGCTGTGTAGGAAAAACTTGCTCATCCTCCCCCTTGGAGTGGAAGATAAATATTTTTCTCAAAAATGATAGCCAGCATAGGTGACATGCTAGCCCGGGTTTTACTTGAGGTGACAATACACTTCCAAGAAATCTTCCTTACTAATAGTGTATTTGACACTGGTCTCAATAAGCATAAAACAAACTGACTTTGCAAATACAACAATGTAAGAAGCTATCTTGTACTGAAAAAGCCAACGCTCCACAAGGTGTTCCCTGAGCTTTGTTGTTTCAGCAATGAGAACAAACCCACTCCCTTCTAGCACTTATGATGCTAGAAGGGAGGCAGGGAATGCTGTAGGTCCCATCCCCGAGGGAAATACACCTGGTGGGACCCAGAAGAAGTGCCTTCTCTGTGGTGGCTCCCTCTCTCTGGAACATCATTCCCCCAGAGATTAGAACAGCCCCCACTCTAATATTCTTCCAGAAGGCGCTGAAGACGTAGTTCTGCCAGTGGGCCTGGTGAACCCAGAGCGGGATGGAACCCATTAAATGGCTCATGTGATCTGCTGTCGCCAGGGTTTGGGGCGGGGGTGATTTTATTATATTATACTATATTAATTTGTTTCTTTTTATTAGTTTTATTGTTTTAAATGTGGTTTTATATTCTGTAAGCCGCCTTGAGTCGCCATGGGCAAATAGGTGGCAATATAAATTCAATAAATAAATAAATACATGAATGAAATAAATATGATGTTATCTAATGTGGTATTGAAATGCCACAAAATAAACAAGCTCAGAGACCATAAAGGACTCCACAATTCAACCCTGAGCCACAAATATTCTCTTCTATTGGTATAGCCTAAGTTAGTCGCAGTGTCTAAGTGCTGACTCTGACTGGCACTTTTCCAGACTATCAGATAGAAGCTTTTCCAGGGTTTGAACAGAAGATCTCTTGCTTTTTACACATGTACTTTGCTGCGAGGAACAGAACTTTTCAAGTAGCAATTCATTGGAGTGAGAAATGATAATAGCTCAGGATGCCTAATTATCTTCCCAAAGACATCTGCTAGCAATTGCTGGAAATGAAGAATACCATTAAAAAATCCTGTGGTTTGATGCAACACTGTAAAATAATTATTTTGTCCCAGTGGTTTTTGTGTGCAACAAGCCTTAATAATGTGACTTTTATAAATTGCAATTTATAGTAAATGGTCATCTCTGGAGAAACTTGTTATATTTGTAAATCGATGAATCATTTAATGATTTATAAATTGCTGTCACAAACACAAATATTGAGTCTATGGTACAGCACCCCATTAATAGAAACCTTGATTCCTTTTCAAATAATCTTTGTTAAGAGGCAAAAATGGTTCATTTTACTATAGGTTCCAGCTAGAATTTATGCAAGCTCCTTGATCAAAGAGAATACTTATGCTGTAGATTTCCATGGTATTCAAAATTATAATGTTTTAAGTACTTTGACATTTTTACAGCAAACTGCATATAGACTAAAAGACATTTGTTTATAATGTGCACATATAATTTTGCTTTTAAGCATCTCTTGCTGAGAAGCACTAAGTATAAATTAGGGTGAATAAATGAATCATAAATTGTAGTAAATAATAATAAAAATATGAGTAACAATCCAACATATGCATTACATTAGCTTGTGTGTTAGAATTCTTAATTTTAACTACAACATTCAAATATTAAACTTTCCCTTCCCTCTCTTTCTTTAAAACGTAATGCCAAATAACTACTTTTTAATTGGTAATTCATTAAATCATTACAATAATTTAATAGTAAAGTGTGCCAAATATAATATACTCGACATTGGGATCACTCTCAATCCCATCTAAGATAAGGTTTATTCCGTATTTATGTGGGAATGATTATTTTTAGAGAATAGGCAATTTGCTACTCATGTATTTTGGATTTCAGTTTTCTGTTCATATAATCCTTATCTACCATAGCCCAAAACAAAGGACAGTAGACTCATAGTTCATAACATTTGGACAATATTAGATTGCTTATCTAAGTCCAGTTCAAATTGTCAAAGTCCTTCTCTGCATCTAAGAAGATAAATGAGGCTTATTTTTCATTATGTTGCTCCAAATATTCCAATGCCAATACATTTTTCACATTGTTCTGTAACTGTTAACAGATTTACTTCACAATTAGACATATTATACAAATTAGAATAATCCTAATGAAATGCTTTGTTATTGCTAAATTATCATTAATACAGATTTTCCTCTTGTAATATCAATATCATTTTCTTTATTTTTCTTTTCATAATGTATATGCTAGCCACTTTCCTGTTTATTTACAAATTCAAAGTATTGTAGCTTTACATAATTTAATTTATTTCAGTTTCTCTTTAACATAGATGTGTGGTTAAGAAATATGAAATATGAAGTATAAATAAAATAAATAAATACAAAATAACCCAATATAATACTGCTAAATATTTCTAGTATGGTCTGGACTACTAAAGCAACACTTTAAATTAACAAGTTTGTCTTTAGAAATATATATATGAATTTGTATATAATTTTATTCAGATTATTTGATTTAAGTTCCAAAATATTGCAGTAGAGTTTTTGCTAAAATCAATCTACTTCTGAATTGTTATATTGCATTTTTCAGAAACAACCTTAAAACGACTGTCAACATTAATAAGAGCCATGCCAAAAACCAAATTAGACACTTTATCTAGAAATCAATTATTAGACATCCATAAACTAAATTCTTACAATATTTTCAAACACATATTTTATTTTTCCATCAAATTCCTTCCAGTAGCATTATTTAAACTTGGTTTATCACTTTTTCACACTATATAGTTGAAAAAGTTACCTCAATGGTAACTGTTATGCATTGGAGCTTTATATACCTTTAAAATTACAAACCCCCTGACAGAGTATCATTTCAATGGCCAAAAATTGAGATTCAATATCTAGCATTTCAAGATAGGGTTGGGTTGTAAAACTGTACTCTTGCTATGAAATGACCATTCTTTGATGATCTTCAAATATAGTTCAATAACAGTAGCAGCATAAGATTACTGTCTTTAACTGAAGAAAAATTATTTTCAGGTAATAAAAGGGTACATAGGCTATTGCTGATTGGATTTATGGCTGTTTAGGTTTTTAATGGTGCTTCTGTAGTAGGCTTTCTTTTTATTTTTTGTTTTAATTTTCCCTGCATACTGTATGTTATTGATTACAAAGGCCTGATCTCCCCCTCCTCCTCCATCATCATTATCATCATCATCTGCAAATTGAAAACCATAAATATTTACCTCATTGCGATTATAAACAGAAACACATGCAGAGGCATACTGGGAAAATTGAGAGTGAAAACTTGAAAAGGGAACTAAAAGAATAAAGTTAAACACAATTATCAAACTAAATTCTGGAAGTGGAAGGTTTTGTTTTGTTGCAGAAAATCATTGAATGTAGATGGGAAAATGGTAATAGAGTTGCTCTTCTTGGTTTTGACAATTTCTAGTCTTTAGCAGAAAGCTAAAAGCTATAAATGAAAATAATTGTTACTTGTCAGAGATCTGGAGGTCTTGGTTAAAATTATTCTTTTTCTGTTTTTAAGGCACTGTTCATAGAGATTATAGTTAGAATTAATTAAAGCTTTAGCTGTAAAAACATACCTAACATTATCATTTATCCAGACAGGTAAAAGCACCTAGCTAAATTATAATTCATGAGTAATTATGGGTGGCTATTAGTCTCACTGTTCCCTTTTATCTTAGTAGCTTAAAATAGAGTGAATCAAACCTTTTCTTGTAAGCATCCTAGACAGAAGCTACTTATTAATTAATTATAATTAATTGTACTATTTTATTTTTCTTGGTAACAGAAAATAGAATAGTTTAAAATATAACTGTTAGCAATATAAAAGCTATACTACTTTTCTATATAGAAACAGATGTTCTCCTAAAGGAAAACAGTAAGCATTGGCTAAAAGCAACTAAAATCAAAAGTTTTTTGGGGACACTGTAGGTACTAGGCAATTGAGCGATTCAACTAATTACCAAACATTTCAAGAAAAGAAACTAAAAGCAATCTCAATTAAGAAAGAACATTCCAAGAAAAGAAAACAAATTTTCTCTTTTTTAAATGCAGTCAACTTGCTCCAAATATTTAGTTTATTACCAACAAAAGACTGTTGTCCATTCCAGATAGTATCTTTTGACCTTCTCAATGCTCTGTATCCTTGATCACTTCATGTCCTTGATCCTATTATTTAACACATAAGCACTCCCAAATTTCTACTACAGTTTTACCCACCAACTGTCAATTCATTATTACATACCCCCAGTTTAATTCAATATTTCCTTTTATAAGCTTTAAATTGGTTGCCCTTCATTTCCTCCACCAACCACTCCTTTTTAATAGGCTGGTGTTCTTTTATTAGGATAGACATGAAAGCAGAGTAGCTAATTTACTATCTCTTGCTCATTATTTAGCTTTAATTATCTTATGTGATGTAGGCTTACATTGCAACATATACTATAGCCAGTAATAAAGTAATAAAAATCATATATTGATCTCAAAAACATGCAGACGGTATGATAGGAATTAAAAATACAATGTTGAATTTTTGTCTAGAAAGAATCTGCAAAAAACAGGAAGTTTACAAAATCAGAAAAAACTGCAGGTGCCAAAAAGCAATCTAATCTCATGGGTTTTGCAAGATTAGAGAGACTAGCCATTTATTGAATACTGAATTACATACTACAGTATATATTATTTCCCTAGTCCTTTCTTCTATCCTTATGAAATATAATGTTAGTTATACAAAACAAAATACAAGTCAATTGTTCTTACTCTTTCACCATTGGCTATAATACTTTCATCAAACACTGAACAAGCAAATAAATCCAGTTATCTTACTTCCACTGAAGATAACTGAAATTCTTCCTATCCCATTATAGAGTCCAGATTATATGAATCATTCAAACCAATTCAGATTGGACTAGGTTACTGAAATACGGAAATCATCTTCTTTAACCTTATGGTGTCCAGACATGTAGTATTCAACACATATAATTATCTTATTTATTTATTTATTAACTAGGAATTTACTGCTATTTGTTTGAATTTTGTTAATTCAATTTAAAATTGAAGTAACGAAATACAAAGTTTCTCATATCACCAAAAAGGCACTCTATAGCATTTTATGTGCTTGTTTGGGTGAAAACTTCTTTCATATTGATTATTAATATGATCATCAGTTTCTTTCCATGAGAGAGGGTCCTTCAGAATCTAGTATTGTATCTAGGATACAATATATCATCTTATTTAACTGCTTCTAAACATTAACTTCATCATTTTTATCAAATTCAAACCTGTATTGTCAGAGTACAACATGTGTACTATGAGATTGGCTGAGCCTCCCTTCGTGCACCCCCCCCAACACAATACAACTCACAGTGAAAGACAGAAAATCCCTATCCCAGTGAATCCTGCTAACAAACACCCAATCCTATTGCACCATGTGAATTTATTGCACGTCGTGCCGGCCCTGCAAGTCCATCGTACTACATAGTTATGATGTTATTTCGCATTCAGGAGTCTGACAGCCCACGGATAAAAACTGTTCTTCAGCCTGTTTGTGCAGCTGCCTATGCTTCTATATCTCCTTCCCGATGGTAGGAGAATAAAGAAGTGCTGACCAGGGTATGAGTTGTCCCTGAGGATTTTCCTACTTATGGGCAAGGCTGGGAAGCAAAAAAAACTATCCCCTTTCTTTTTCATAATTTTGAAGATTACTGTATTTTCTTTTACCCATAACTCTACAAAGGTGGCAAAAATTTTCAAATTCATCACAACAGTTTTTGAGAAAACTAGCTGAACTATTACAGTGTTTGACTCTTATGGGCATATGTAAAAGTACATAATATTTCCTTATTTAGCTTTCCTTGCAAATAAATAATCTGTGTATTATAGTCATATCCTTCTAGCATTCTGAAAAATAGTACTGCCAATACCAGATCCCTAAATATTTATTTACTTCTTAGATTTATATCCTACCTTTAATGCAGGAGCTCAAGGCATCATTCAAAGTATGCACTCCTCATTTTTCTCTACAATAAAAACTTGGTGAAGTAGAGAAGGCTGAGAAAGCAATTAGACACTGAACTTCCACAGCTGTGGATGAATTAGCACTGAGCCTCTGTGGTGCCAGTCCAACATCTTCATCAACTTAACTAGTGGCTGCTCAATTATGTCATTTGCTGTTTCACAGTTTTAGTATTTACAATCTTCCACAATTATGTGCTAAAATACATTTTGCTGTCCAACACATTTTGGTCTTTGCAAAAGACAAGGATAATTTACTCTTTAGTATTTATACTATTGTTTCTGTCATTAACATTCCTTTGGGGAAAAAAATCACTACCATTATCATTGGCTAAATAATTTCTGGAAAAGAAAACACAAGCTTTTATATAAAGAGTTTCTTCAATAGGATTTACTCCTAAATATTGGCTAAATATTTTTATGCAAGTAATTCTTGCACTCCCATATTTGATAATATTCCTTTATTGTCCCCAAACTCCATAGACTTTCATCATTATGATGAAACTGCCATTATAGTTCAGATCACAGATATACAACCAGATGGTAAATTGCCAAATATGAGCAAGTCTTGCTTTCATTTCCTGGATTATTAGGTACCCACCATTCTGAGGTACATAACATTTCAAAACTGAATATTTTTCTTATTTTAATCTCATAATTTATAATTACCTGGTATTAAATCTTAAAGTGTGATAGAGCATATAATGCACACCTGCTTATAAAAATGAATAAGCTTACTATAGAAAGCATATACCCAGCTCAATTTTCCCAAGCCTGCTATGCTCTGTTTACACAGAATTCAGTATATGTAAGCAGTGCAATTGATCTGATGCCACCATTTAAGATCACCTAATCCAAGCATTGCAGAAAGGTTTATAGCAGCGGTTCTCAACCTGTGGGTCGCGACCCCTTTGGGGGTCGAACGACCATTTCACAGGGGTCGCCACATGCTTTAGCCCCCATCTTGGTGCCACCATCACTGCAGGGGTAAAAAGGTCCCGGTTCGGCCGTGCCTGCGGGTCGCCATCAGCTGGTAGCCCGGACGCCGCCATTTGGGTTCTTCTACCCTCTGCGCATGCACAGAATGCTTTGCGCATGCGCAGAGGGTAAAAGAACCCAAATGGTGGCATCCGGGTGGGTGGGCGGCGCCTCGCGCTACCTTGGTGACCGGCTCTACGGTGACCGACAGGTACGAGCGAACCAGGAGCATTTCATCCCTGCTCATTCCCCAGGTGTGCCTTGTGAAGATGGGTGGGGCACTCTTCTCCCGCGTAGCCTGCTCAGTCT
>QLTV01003960.1:434982-449777 GCA_003457575.1 Thermophis baileyi
TAGAAAAAGAAAAAAAAAGAGACCCCCCCCCACACACTTCTCTTCTTTTACATCAATATTTTTTTTGAAAAACACAAGAAAAATAGAAGAAAGTAGGAAAATAGGAAGAGGAAGGTGTGTTAGATATGCTTTCTGATTTGAGTTATTTGTAAAAAGAATAAAAATAAAATAAAATAAAATAAAATAATAAAATAAAATAAATAAAATAAAATAAAATACTTTATTGGCCAAGTGTGATCAGACACACAAGGAATTTGTCTTCGGTGAATAAGCTCTCAGTGTACATATCTCAGGCTGCATATCTGGTTAAAAAAAAAAGAAGAAGAAGAAGAAGAAGAAGCATACAGGAATTTTGTAAGCAAATTCCCTAAGTTCCAGAGGAACTTATTTGACAATTTGATAATTCAGTGGAGCTTAGACATAGATGCTGGTAAATTGTGGATCCATAGGCAACATTATAGACTGGAAGTCATACCCCAATATGCTTCCCTGTTTGACCTACTGGTAAAAAAGGTTAGTTGCTTGGGCTATTTTCTGAATATACATTACTTCTTCATCTTATCACCTGTTTAGTTGCACTGATAACCCATTTGTCTATTACCTTTTAACATGAAAAACATATAGTGTTCATACATTACTCTGTCTATTCCTAACCCAATCCACCCTTCATCGTTGTAATATAAAAGTACTGGAGATGAAAGCTATGTACAAACTAGTCACGTAGAAACAGCCGGCCTTGTAATGTCATTGTTAGTCTTTATATCTCTGCAATATGAAAATTCTCATTAAATGAAAAGCAAAGAACTAAATAATAATAATAAATAATATTCATGGTGGTAGCTCTTACAAAATCGACTAGTTTTGTTCTGGAAGGATGCAAGCGCTTTATTCAGCTGTGATGCACAGGGGTAGGAAAAAGTAATAGACTATATAAAGACAACTACAATGCAATTCTTTTACCTCCAGTATTTCTGAGCATTGATCCATTGCAAACACATTATTAACTCTTACCACACGTTTCTGTGATGATTTTATCCAACAGTAAAAACCCATTGGGAGCTGTCCAATTATCTTACAAGCCACGGTGTTGCAGTGATTAGAGTGCAGTACTGCAGGCTACTTCTGCTGACTGCCAGCTGCCTGAAATCTGGCAGTTCAAATCTCACCAGGCTCAAGGTTGACTCAGCCTTCCATCCTTCCGAGTTTGGTAAATTGAGGACCCAGATTGTTGGGAGCAATATGCTAACTCTGTAAACCGCTTAGAGAGGGCTGTAAAGCACTGTAAAGCAGTATATAAGTCTAAGTGCTATTGCTATTGCTACCTAGTCTTTTGCATATCAACTTAGTTCTTTTTAGACTAGAATTTTATTTCTTTGAAGATTCTGAAATAATATTAAGTGCTTGGTTGAAATCAAAGAATATGTCCACTTGGCTTACCCTTGCTGCCAAACTTATTTTCCTATTCAAGTCAGAAACCAAAAGAGCTTGATATATTTTATTTATATCAATTTTGCCTCTTCCTTTATATTTCTATCCACAGAGCACATGTATTGGGCCTGACTGAAAACTTATTCTTGTAACTTTATGATATTCCATTTATCTAGCTATTTCAGTCATCTAATAAATGTTTAGGCGGTTGAGAACTTCTTTTGTCTTGAAAGGGGAAGCTATGCAGTGTATTATATTTTATTTAGGAAGAAAAGGAAAGAAGTATGTATTGGGGGAGGGGTGACCTAGAATGAAAGTAGAATAAATTCAGGAATAGAACACTTTACCCGAAACAGAGGAAAAGAATTTTCTGGTCCAATAGACAGAAACATGTGGCGTTACATAAATAGAAGTATGAAAAAGACATTTGGTAGTCTAAAAAATGTTGTGGATGTAGAAAAGTATATAAGAGATTGCTACAAAAAACAGGGTTGAAAGAAAGATATAAAAGGTAGAGAAAGATAATTGCAAACTATGTAATCGAAGAAGAGCAAGGAATACTTAAGATTTCAGGAGTCATAAAAAGCTACAGTAAGTACTTTTAGTGAAAATAAAAGGTTGTTTGGGGAGGGGATGGAGAGGGCTAAAAAAGGAGCTCTAGCAGAATGCTTAAATGATGTGGGATGAGAGATTCTGGAAGAAGCATCTTAGAAATCATAATAGAAAAGTTGGTGTTCAAGAAAAAAATAAAATAGTGTGAGAATGTTGAACAAGAAAAAGGTGTTCACAGTGTAACAATTGGAAGAATGAGACCAGTGTTTTTGTAAGCAAAGGGAAATGAATGCAAAATCTACAGGGGTTTTGTTTCCTGAGCATGTGTGGGTGTTTGACAGAATTATGATCAAAAGGGTAAGAGAACTGACAGTGACCAAAATATGGAAAGTGCAGTTCAGCTTTATGACTGTGAACATTCCATTGTTATGTAGCAAACTAAATATAACAGGAACTTTGTGCCACGCAGAGGGTGTAGAAACCAGATTTTTGTACTTCACCAGGTCATGTAGAAATGTATGGATGTGAAAAGGACGCTTTATTGTACATCTGTTGATTTATAAAAAGCATGATAAAATGAATAGTCCTGAATTGTAGAATTCTTGTACAATTATGGCAAAAATGGTTTGCAAGGACAGAAAGATTTAGAGAATTAGAGTGATTAGCCCTGATATAAATTTACCTAAACTTACCCAGATTTACCTAAAATTCCTTTTTTATATTTTATATCTTCATTTCTTTGGGGGGAGGGTTGTGAGTCCTAGTGACCATCTGGATTTGTTCCTGAAGTTTTCTTGGAAAATGTTTTTGGAAGTGGTTAGCTATTGGTTTCTTTCTTGGGCTGAGAGGGAGTGACTGGCCCAAGGTCACCCCGCTAGCTTTGTGCCTAAGATGGGACTAGACTCAGAATCTCTCAGTTTTGCCTTAGTCACTAGAGATAGAACTTAACTTAGGATGTCAATTCGGACCAGAAAATTTGTCCTTGAGCAGTGCATTCGTTAAGTAACCATCATCTGACCACAGAAATTGTATGACTTTTTTTGCCATAGTCATTAAGCAAAACATCACTAGATTGCGACTTGTGACCTCCTTTCCCTATTGACTTTGCTTGTTGAAAGCTAGCTTTCAACAAGCAAAGGTTGCAAATAGTGATCATGTGACCACAAGGTACTGCAACTATCATACATGCGAGCAATTGCCTGGATCGCAATCACATAACTCAGGAACTCTATATCACCTTTTTAAGGTGTTGTTGTAAGTTGAATAGTCGTCTAACAAATGGTTGTAAGTCAATGACTAGCTATAACCAAACTGTCTTTCTTTGATTTACTAATCCTTATTCCTTTTCTGTACTTGACTTTGCTACACAAAATAAGTAACCTGATGGGGTGTATTTACAAACACTTCCCCATAGAGAACTTGCTATGTGAATATAATGTGAATAATAAGAATATGTAGACCTGTTGTCCTAAACAAACTACAATATTCAACTGAAAGTTGCTTTCTTTCTAAAATTATTTTAAATATTCTGCCTGTACATACTTATACTCCTTTTATTTCTTATTTATTCAATGTATATACCAACTTTTCATTCATTGAATGTTTACAGGAGATAACAATAATACAAAAGGTTTTTCAGCAGAAATTAAATTTCTGGTATGCCGTGGTCCTGCCTAATTGTCATCCCCAGCAATCTGATTTGCATTTTTTAGTAGTACTATATCTGTTAAATGTAAAGACCCTTTCAAATGTTAAATTCAGAGATTGTTTTAGATGGACAATTAAGGATTCAATGGAAGAAGAACAAGACACTCTGGATAATTTTGAAATTAATCAGAAGATGGATATACGGTAAATGGCAAGTAATGAGATATGCAGAAAAGGATGTACTGGACTTTCAAATGAAACAGGATGATATTTAAAGGAGATATACAACTACAAAACCAGAAAAGAGAGCTATTTAAAAAAACCTGGATGTACAAAAGAAATTTGTACAGTTTTGAAGGATTTTCTGAGAAGTGACAGAAAAAGACAAATTCTTCTTCCTGGATATACAAAACAGACTTGCTAAAGTACTGAAAGACTTTTTAGGGAAGGATATAGAAACATGACAAGAAATCAAGCAGCAGTACTCAATCCGAAGGGTTAAGAATCAAGATCATTAAAAGGATGAGAAAGAAAGCAAGTTTGACTTACTTAATCAATAAATAATTACCGTAGCTCTTTCTGACAATTCTTTCTGGACTTTTGCTGATAATAAATGAATGAGTATTTTGTTTTTAGCTAAAAGATGTGTTATGGGATGAAGAGAGCATATATTGTAACTTAAGAGATGGCAATAAATCTACCTAAATTGTGTGTACTTATTGGGATGAAAGAGGGAAGTTACTTGTTTTTTCTTTTTTTAACACTATTTTTAAAAAATTAGTTGATATAATTTATATTCTTTTTCTAACAAAGTTATTTGGAAAAAAATGTCCTCTTGGCCATACCTGCCATTTATTCTATTAATATGTACTATAACATGAACAGAAACTATTTAAGGACTTTTTTGCAGTAACTTTCAGGCTAGATATGCTCAGGTTATTTGATGCTACTAAAATTCTTTAAAATATGTACATTGCAGTGTTCTGGGAAAGGGTTACGTATCTCTATAATTGCTACCATAAGATTCTTTTTCCTTTGCTGTTCCTTTTTCTTTATCAAGAGTTGATTCATCTGCTCAGTGAAAAATACCTGATTGCACTGATAGCCAAGCTGTCATGGCTTGTGGCCAGCTTAAAGAGCAGAAGGCTACTTTAATACTGAATAGGTAAGGACATCTTAAAGCTGTATCACATATGGCTGGGAGCAAAATAAAAGTTATGTCACAAGAATATGACAAACAAGTGAAGATATTGCCAAGGCATATGTTGCTGTAGGCAAGTGAGGAAATGTCATCTACGAATCCACCTCAACCTCTACTTTTTTCTCTCCACAATAATATTTTCAAATTCTTATTCAGTATACTTTTGAGTTTTCAAAATGGGAGGAATGTAAAGGAACAAATTACTTGTTATATTTAATCTAGCTTTTCAGCATAGAAATTCCATTTTTTAAGAACACATTCAGAGCAATATTTTAATTTTAGCCATCAGGATCAGTTTAGACCAGGGGTGGGGAACTACGGCCATTTTGTGGACTTCCATTGTGGCTCAGGAACTCTGGGAATTGAAGTCCACAAGTCCTAAAGGGGCCGTAGTTCCCAATTTCTGGGTTTAGACTATCAATTTAAACCATTTTATCAAATCCAAATGTGTTCACTGCAATGCTATGTTTCAAGGACAGTGTTTTAAGGTCTTTGTGTTTCATTACAATGTGCAATGATAGTGAAATCAATATCTAAAGAATTTGTCCTTCAGCCACCAAGTGCATCCTGAAAATCTTTGGATATTTGCAGCCAATCTCAGGTATAGCTGCATGGGTAGTTAAATGTATAATGCAAGACACAAAACAATGAAACAATGCATTCTGAATCTGTGTTATTGCTGTTCTAATTGCCAGTTTGACTCATGTTAGAAAAACCTACATTTGGGATATAAATGAGTCCTTGAGCATCAACAATACTGCAATTATTTATTATTTATCCTACGTGGGGCAATGGTACTTGTGCCCCTGCTCATAATATTTTATTATTATTATTTATTATTATTATTTATTTATTTTGTCAAGCATGTATGAGAAAACAAGTGTAAGTATAAATATAACATGCGTATAAACATATAAGTATAAACAGTTATAAGTATAAGCATAAGAAATTAGTAGAAAACAAATGGAAACAATACGACAGGGATGGTAGGCATGCTAGTGCACTTACAGTATATACGCCCCCTTATAGAACTCTTAGGAATGGGGTGAGGTCCACGATAGACAGTTTAAGGTTAAAGTTATGGGGGTTTGGGGATGTAACAACTGAGTCAGGTGTATTCCAGGCATTGACCACTCTGTTGCTGAAGTCGTATTTTCTGCAATCGAGTTTGGAGCGGTTTACCTTGAGTTTGTATCTATTGTTTGTTCATGTATTATTGCGGTTGAAGCTAAAGTAGTCATTGACAGGTAGGACGTTGTAGCAGACAATTTTGTGTACTAAGCTTAGGTCAGACCGTAGGCGGCATAGTTCTAGGTTGTCCAGGCCCAAAATTTCAAGCCTGGTGGCATAAGGTATTCTATTGTGAGAAGAGGAGTGGAGAATTCACATTCTAAGAATGTGAGATTTCAGTTGGAAAGCATAGGAGGTTTCTTTTATTAATCAATAATAAGATGTAGCTGTAGATAAATCACTACAAACTACTGTCTGCTATCACAGAAATAGTTGTCTAGATAAGAATGAGATATTAATTCTTGTTCTGAGCATCAATATTCATATCTACAGGAACAAGTCTTTTAAAACAGATCATATGTAATATGTCTATTCTGAGTCAGAAAACAAAACATTGGATTATTTCTCATCAAACATGAGAATGCAGTGAAGCCTTAAGAATAGAAACATGAATAATGTGACTTTTGTACAGGATGAAACATTTTTATAAGAGAGAAAAACTTATCAATATGCCTGAATCCAGAACATAAAATTTAGCTTTTTGAAAGCCGGGTGAAGTAGAAAAGAAGTTCAAGAAGACAAAGAAAGGAGGAAGAAGAAGAGGAAGAGGGCAAAATTTGCTGTAATGGAGCCTTTGAAATAGTCCTATTCTCAGTGATAATCCATTTTCATTCACATCTAGGATCTGAATACTTACTCATCAATAGAATGCACTAATTTTGGGGCTTAACTCCAATATAAAGGAACATTGGAGCTGAAAAGCTGCAAATGCTTAGCTTCCATTCATATGGTATTTTAGATAAATTCTCTCTTGGAAATATTTCTCTGTTAAATGATACCCTAAATGTAAAGAGAACTTTAGACATTATGAGGAATAATTCTCACTACAATTTTGGACATAGAAATGACATCACTAGTTCATTTTCATTCCTTAGAATTATGGCACTCCTTCCTGGTCTATAAAGACAATACCAAGATTGTCTTGTTACCAAGTGAGAATGCATCTCACTTATCTAGGGATCAAAATAAAATGAGGCCATACCAGAGGTGGGTTCCTGCCATTTCGGACCGGTTCTTTAGAACCAGTAGCGGGAATTCCCCCCCGCTCACTGAACCGGCAGCGATGACCGGCGGTCCACGCTCCTGAACCGGTCCTCCGGTCACCGTCGCCGAACCGGCAGCGATGGCCGGCTGGACAGGCCCCCGAACTGGCTCTCTCGGCGGCGCCATAGGCAGCGCCATCTTGTTTTTCGCTTCTGCGCATGCGCAGAAGCTGTTTTTGCTTCTGCGCATGCACAGAATCTGGATTTTCAGCACTGCGAATGCGCGTGTGCCCGCGTGGCACGGGAGGAAGTGAACCGGCAGCAAGGTAAGTTAGAACCCACCCCTGGGCCATACATAAGAGTATTACTGCTATGTCATGGGACTCCAGAATGGCTTAATGTACTCAGATAACCAAAAAGAAACTCTCTTTTTGAAAATATTCTAAATGCACCTTGTTTAAATAATTAATGGTCTGAACCACACATCCTGACCACTTCAAATTATGCCATCTTCTGCTTGTCTTACTACTCAAACAGAAATTGTGAGTTATCAAAGCAGAAACCTGTGGCTCTCAAGTTCTATGCAGTATGTGAAATATACATTAAGCATCCAGAACAATTAGGTGTCCCCAGTCTTAAGATCTTCTTTGCAAAAGAGATAGTGAAACCAATGTAATGATAATGACCAAAATTAATTGTACTTAATAGCCAGAAATAATGGTAAGTTATACTAGAGTCCAGGAGTAGCCTTCAAACACACACACAGACTTAGAATATTATTGTCACTTTAAATGTACACTAATCGGCATACATTAAATGAAATTTCATTGCATGCAGCTCTCAAAGGATCACCACCTCCAATATACACTAGATTAGGGGTGTCAAACTCGATTTCATTGAGGGCCGCATCACAGTTATGTTTGACCTCGGGGAGGCATAGTGGGTGTGGCCAGGGTGGGTGTGGCCAGCTCATGTCGGGGGCGCCTGTGGCAGCCTGAGCACTCTGCCAGGGAAACGGGCTCCCAAGCTCCGTTTTCGGCTGTGACAGCTTCCTGCAACCCTCTGCCAGTGAAAACGGGCTCCCAAGCTCCATTTTTGGCTGTGACGGCTTCCTCCAATCCTCTGCCAGCGAAAATGGGCTCCCGAGCTCTGTTTTCGGCTGTGACGGCCTCCTGCAACCCTCTGCCAGTGAAAATGGAGCTCGGGAGGCCTGCACGTGGCCCTCCTGAGCTCTGTCTTCGCTGGCAGAGGCACCACAGGCCAGTCCCTTGCTGTTTCTAGGGAGGCCCCACAGGACAGATCTAAGCACCCTATGGGCCGGATCCAGCCCTGGGGCCTTAAGTTTGACACCCCTTCACTAGATAAACATGAATTAATAAATAAATAAAAATAAAAAATAAATAAACAAATAAACAAACAAACAAACAAACATGCATATACCCACATATATATTATATGACACAGAGAAACAACACAGTTTAGTTTGGATGTATACATGTACATGGCGAGAAAAACGAATCTTACGAGTTTACCAGATGGATAGCATAGGGAACAAAGCTATGGTAATCCTGCTAGAAATACTTTGAAACCTCCTCCCAGAGGGGAGCAACAGAAACAGACCATGAAGTGTGTGGGGGGGGGTCTCTAACAATGCTTTGAGCTTTAAGCACATAGCGCTTATAAGCAGTATCCTGAATAACGGGAAGCGAGCTTCCTATAATCAGACACACAGACAGAATTCCCTTTGCCATCTATAACTCAAAAGCAAAAAAAAACCACCTCGTCTCTGACTGAGGTTTCTAATACAGCTGAAATCAGCTATCACCAAGGCAATCGATACCTTTGGCCAATGCAGCAGGTGTGTATTTGATATTCATTGTCAATGAAATAGCTATAGAAGCATACATGGTACTGGCACTGGCACAAGAAAGAGGTTCTGACATTCAGTTT
Source organism: Thermophis baileyi (assembly GCA_003457575.1). Classification (NCBI taxonomy): domain Eukaryota; kingdom Metazoa; phylum Chordata; class Lepidosauria; order Squamata; family Dipsadidae; genus Thermophis; species Thermophis baileyi. The sequence goes on from QLTV01003960.1 coordinate 444,034, forward strand.
TCATTTACATGATCTGAAACATCAACCCAAAAAAACAAAATAATCACATTCTGCCGATATGAGCCTGAGAGACAAAAATGAGCATATCTGCTAAAATAGGCCTTTCTTTGTAAACCAGGAAAATGTTCAAAACTGTAATTATTCTACAGTCTCTCTAGTTGATCTAGATACATATTGCTATGTACAAAAATGCCAAAATACGAGGAAAAGCAAAGGGTACCAAGTCCAATCCTTAATCAATGCAAAAATTTGAAGGAAAACATCACAAACAGATGGCAGTTCAGTCTATACTTTAATACAGGGGTCTCCAACCTTGGCAACTTTAAGACTTGTGGACTTCAACTCCCAGAGTTGAAATTCTGGGAGTTGAAGTCCACAAGACTTAAAGTTGCCAAGGTTGGAGACCCCTGCTTTAATTCACAGTGGTGGAAGTTAATCCCCTCTCCGGGTGATTATTTCTAGTAGACTTGAACTGCTCATCCAGTTCTTTTTTCTAATAGTTTGGTGAGTATCTAAAAGGTGCTTTTTCAAAAGGCAACTGGATTTTCTGTGTTTTTTCTGTTGATGACATTTTGCTTGTCATCCAAGAAGCATCTTCAGTTCTGAACTAATAATGTTATTACTGTTATTATGATTTGCCATACAGTCAGCCAGATATACAAACTGGATTTGGCATTTTTATCCACCTATCAAGGACCTTAGGTATAATTACTAAATTCATATTTCTCTGAACAGTCCAGATTATTTTGAATTTTATTTCTGTCTTCTGAGTTATTAACTCTCCCACCCAGTTTTACATTATATTTTTTGGTAATTGTGATATAACAACATACTTTGTCAGGAGTTTTCATAAAGTAAAAGATAATCTCAAAAATATGGATCCCTCTTATTAATTTTATGTAAGCAATAAACACATCTCTATTATTTTACTTTTTTTCTCCACCATTAATATGTGGCGGCTTCTAATTGATCTAGTTGATCAGACTATTATCTGATATTTATCTATTTATTTGTATCCCACCTTTATTATTATTATCCACCTTCCTCAATAGTATCTATGTTCACTATACAAGTATTATAGACAGAATTATTTCCAAACCTACATGGTAATGTAAGGAATAAAACCTGTAACTTTTATATGTAAGTCATGTGTTCCTCCAAATAGATACTGGGCCTGTGCAAGATAAATTTGAAGCAGCTCAACAGAGAGATTTGTACTGCAAAGATGATCTGATTCTCTTTATCAAAACAAACAGACATGATATGCTTCAACAAAGCATTTTATTGCCTGGCAAAGTCTTCTACTTGTCATTTAAAAAGGCAGGATACCCTGCTTCTGTGTGTATTCTGCAGAGAAGCCGCTTCTAGCTTTAACAAGTGCTGTTGAATAAAGTCTTTAGAGATTTGCATTTATAGATGAAACCTAGCAGTGACCAGTGATTTTAAGATGGCGTGAATTTTTATGGACTTGAATCAATTTATGGCCTATGAGATTTTAACTGAAAATTAAATGTGTACCTAAAAGCATCTACATAACACTTATGAATAGGGCATATTTTTCAAAGTTTGCTGAATTATTATACTGTTATTAAGATGGCACTTATATTACTGTACTTTCTGCTCTTACTTTACTTCCTATAGGATCATAAGTATATATCTACCTGTGGAGGATAACATTTTAGAATGTCAATGTGGAGTCCAGTAAATGTCTATGGAGCTTCTCAACTATCCAGGTCATAGTCATTCCAAAGGTGCTTTTTCAAGAGGCAACTGGACTTTCTTGTTTTTCTTTGAAGACATTTTGCTTCTCATCCAAGAAGCTTCTTCAGCTCTTGGATGAGAAGCAAAACATCTTGCAAGAAAAACAAGAAAGTCCAGTTGCCTCTTGAAAAAGCACCTTTGGATGGAGTAAGTACTGTTTAAGGTATTGATCACCTCTCAACTATGAAAACTCTTCAGCAGACTCATGGTCAGCCATTCCCCCTTTCCCAGTCCAACTTCTGACTTTGCAATTATGGGGATAAAAAGAAGGGAAATCCCCATGTACTCTGCATTGATCTATTGGGAAAAATACAGGATATTGTTGTTGTTAGTTGCGAAGTCCTGTCCGACCCATCACAACCCCATGGACAACGTTCCTCCAGGCCTTCCTGCCTTCTACCATCCTCTGGAGTCCATTTAAGCTTAAACACCTACTGCTTCAGTGACTCCATCCAGCCACCTCATTCTCTGTCGTCCCCTTCTTCTTTTGCCCTCAATCTTTCCCAGCATTAGGCTCTTCTCCAGTGAGTCCTTCCTTCTCATTAGGTGGCCAAAGTATTTGAGTTTCATCTTCAGGATCTGGCCTTCTAAAGAGCAGTCAGGGTTGATCTCCTCTAGGACTGACCGGTTTGATCGCCTTGCAGTCCAAGGGACTCGCAGGAGTCTTCTCCAGTACCATAGCTCAAGAGCCTCAATTCTTTGGCGCTCAGCCTTTCTTATGGTCCAACTTTCACAGCCATACATTGCAGCTGGGAAAACAATAGCCTTGACTATACGCACTTTTGTTGGATACAGGATATACATTTATTAAATAAATAAAATAGTCCTTAAATAGATTTTGAACATGAAATAATTCAAACTCAAATCATATTAAATGTGCTGATCATTGAAATATATTACTATCCTTTATCACAAATATTAGTATGCTACTCTCTGGAATATCAATAGATGTTTACTTATGTTCCACCAATATATTCAGCTTCCATCCAAAATAACTATCCATGTTTTGAATTTCTACCTAAATGCATATGAAAAATGTACAAACTGAAATAGTTTAAATGTTTGTTAAATATATTCTTGAAATTTCTTAATTATTAATCATCTCCAGTGTCTTTGAAAATAAAAGATGTGTTGACAGGTAATGTCAATAAGGAAGACTGCTCTCTCTGCTTATAGATCATACTCCAACAAGACTGAGTAAGCCGTTAGGTTGATGCAAATCTGAGGGAGAATTTTCCTTGCATCAAAAGCAGTTGCATAAAAAAAAGAAATCTATTGTTTTTGTTCTAATTTTTCTTGGGCTAGCTTGCTCCTTCTTTAAGATGAGGTCACAGTTTCTCTGGGGAGACCTTGACTTCATAGTGCATGGAATTGCTTATTAGTTTTTTCTACTTTAAAAAATGTGCAGATACAATATTTATAACTACATTAGAAAAACAACCTTTTAACCTCTGTATTTATACTTTCACAGGAATATGATTACCATGGGGATATAGAATTCTGTTTACTAAAAGCGGGACAGGATCAAATTATGGCAGAAAAAAATTGTAGAGAAGTGTTATTCCTACCACACTATCTTTGTATTGGGACAGGGAATATATTAAAACATGGGCAATGATTTCAAATTTGTTGCATGGATGATATGTGTAATATTTTTGAGAGCCATTTTGGTTATGTGTAACAGGAAAAAAAATACTCATAGTTGTGCAATTGTTTTCAGAATGAAAACAATATTTAGCCTTTAAGCATCATCTAACAGCCATACCCCAAAAAGTTGGAGGGGGTTAAAATAACAAAATGCGGAATTTTGTTCCAACAAAAATTAAAGTATTTTTATAAATTTAATCTTAAATACCTGAGTACAGTAGTTCCATATATATTTAATAGTTTAAATAGTTTATATTTAATAGTTGTATAGTTCTTTTACAATTTTGAAAGAGCTTGGAAAAAAGTGTTAAAGTATCAACAACCTTTGTAACAGATTCTACATTCAAAGAAATAGTGCTCTGAGTATTTGACCGTCTGCTTGCAAGTGTGGTTTTGAGAAGCTTCTTATCCTTCTTACACTGGTTTGTCAAGCTACAATACTTGCAGCTCAAATAAGAACAGCCAAAACAATGCTGCAGAAAGAATTTTGGACATCAAGCAGCTCAACCTATAGCTCAAAATGGCAGAAAATGGAAGGTTAGGTGCTTCCTCGAGACCCACTTAGTCTTAAATGCTTTACACCATCTCCAAATTTTTATGCTACTAAAATTCTCACTGTTGTGACCTTTAATTGACCTGTTGTTACACAAAATAAGCTAATTTACAGAATGTATCCAAAATCCAAGACCCATGATTCCTGAGAGAATAATACTTGGAAAGTTGGGACTGTTTCAGTGCTACTGGTTGCTACTGCAGTCATGTGATTTTTATTTTTAAAGTTTCATGACAATTTCCCAGCCTGTCTTGCAATCCCTTGCTCTCTCCCACACCCAGCAGCAGCCACTTATAAGCCTGCTGGAAAGGGAAGGGATTTCTGATGCTCCCTGTCAGCTCCACACAAGGAAATGCAATGGGGATGCTGGCAGAAAATCAGAAGTCACCTCTTCTTCCATTGCTTTTTTCCCTGCTGTGGTCATTCTGTTAACGACAAAATATCTCTGAAACTCTGATCCAATGGAGAATGGATTGTCTAGTAGATATTTACAATAGGTAATAAATATGTTGTACCTGTTTTGGCCCACCAGCTGCCAGCAGAGCTGGCGGCAGACTCGGATGATGAGGAGGTTGGGGAGGAACTTGGGCCAGTGCTGGAGTCTGAGGAAGGCTCTGATGGATGCTCTGTATCAGACGCAGAGATAGAGCCAGGGCCATCCGACATTTCCCAGCCGGAGAGGCAGCTGCCTTTGGAGGCTGATATGAGTGAGGAGGAAGAACAGCTGGGGCCTGTTCCAGATGCACGTATGCGCAGAGCAGTTAGAAGAGGTGAGCAATGGAGCACAACGCATCAACTCGGGAAGCAAAGCACACGTGGATGCTGAATGGTCCCTCCCTGGCTGGGGAATAAATAGAAGGAAAGGGGAGTGGTTGTCGTAGGAGACAACAGTTCGTATTTCTGAAGATTTTGCTCATTGTGTTTTGTGCCACAAAGACTGCTTGCCAGAACTTAATTTGCAGCCTTTCGGCTGGCAATTATGGCAAGGAACTGATAAGGTCTGTACTGCAGTTAACTCCTTGCAGGACTCTTGCCTGGACTTTTCGGTGAGTGAATGCAATTAATTCACAAGAGGTAAATAAAGAGGGATTTTTCGTGACCAGAAGTCTGTTTCTTGCTTCTGCTAAGGCTGGGTCAGAACAGTACCAGGCCTTTTTTTCAGAATAATATGGAATTTATTATATAAGGAAGAAGAAAACAACACTACTAAACAGGGGTGAAATTCTCCCGGTTCGGGCCGGTTCGGGTGAGTAGGTAACGATTGCAGCAGCTGGTTCAGAAAACCGGGATGGCAGCGTGAAGCTCCACCCACCTGCCCTGACATCATCACTTCCTGGGTTTTTAAAAAACTTTTAAAAGCCTATTTTCTCTGCCGGTTCCCCTGAAAGAAAGAAAGAGAGAGGGGGGAGGGAGGGAGGAGGAAGGGAAGGGAAGCGAAGCGAAGGGAAGGGAGAAAGAAAGAGAAAGAGAGAGGTGTTAGAAGGAAAAAATCAGGACTCACTTTCCAGCCGGGAGATCGCTTGGCGAAGAAGAAAAACAAATGCTGTCATTTTAAATCAGCAGTCTCCAAAGGTAGCCACATGGCTGGCTGAGGAATTCTGGGAGTTGAAGTCCACAAGTCTTAATGTTGCAAAATTTGGAGACTCCTGCTTTAAATTGAAAAGCCTTCGGAAGCTGCTCGGAAGGAGGTTTTTAATTGCAGAAGCGAAGTGACATTCTGGGTTAGCTGAACAACAAACTGGATAAAAGGAAGGATTCTTATATGGTTCTATGTTTTTGAAGT
>QLTV01003960.1:449890-467197 GCA_003457575.1 Thermophis baileyi
CTCTTTTGGGGAGGAATGTGGAATGAGCTTCAGGCTGTTTCTTCTTTAGCAGCTTGATTTTTCCTTTTTTTTCTGTGATCCTTTTATTATGAGTAATATTTTATTTGGGGGGGGGGCTGCTTCCCACAAAAGAAAGAAAAAGAAAGAAAGAAAGAAAGAAAGAAAGAAGGGAGGGAGGGAGGGAGGGAGGACCACAAACCTGGCTGGCACTAGACACAGCTTCAGAGGATGCTTTGAAACAGCACAGCAAAGGCTGGAAGGGACCTCAGAAGTCAACTAGTCCAACCCCCTGCTCCCTGGCAAAATGGACTGCTAAATTGGCCACACCCACCCAGTCACATGGCCACACCCATCCAGTCACATGACCACATGGCCACGCCACCTGAAGCCACACCCACCTGGCCTCCAAGCCACGCCCACAAAATAAGCCACGCCCACAGATCCGGTAGAGAAAAATTTCACATTTCACCCCTGCTACTAAAGTTTAAACAGAGCTAAATCAATAGTGCTGCACCTCCCAGTTTCTATATCTGCTGCAAAAAAATCCTGCCAAATGTCATTGTGCCACCTGTCTACAACTCTGATCTTGTCTTGCTGACCAGGCACAACTTTCTCTGCAAACACAGTCTTCTTGCTGACTACACATAGCCTTCTCTGCAGATACTGTAATTTTGATCTCTGAGCAGCTAAACAATTGTGAACTGTAACCTGACAAACTGAAACTGGTACTTGAGTCATTTATGCAGAACTTGATGGGAGTCAAATAGCCTAAAGAGTTCTTTTCAAGCATGAATTTTGTTAATGACAGAAAACGGGCTGGGAGGTTACCCAGTTCATATATAGATAACCAAATATAGTGTATGGGATCAATGAAAGAAACAAGAGAAGCAATAAAGAGCCCAGATTGAAACAATAATAGCAAATCCTTATCTCAGCTGAGACACAGCAACAAAAAAGAACATGAACAGGATAGAGGATTTCAAAACAATAATTCACCAATCCTCTTACCTACAAATGGTAAAGAATAATAAAACTCAGGGAAACAGCATAATAAAAACTAAAGTAATTTATTTATTTATTAAACAGACACACACACATCTCCACCCATGTCACAAAACACAACTCTTAATGCAGATTCATGCTTCCCATTTTTTCATGTGGACTTGGAAAGAATTACCTGCCCAATGTAGAAGAAAGTATTTTTTTGGCACTGAAGCACCCAACCATTTCACACATGCATATGTAAATGAAAATTTCTGAGCAGCTTTCAGATTATTCCAAATTGAGCCTTCAAGAATGTTTATATGCACCCTCTTACAAAAATAAAAAAAAAACTCTGCAGAGTTACCAAATGTAGAGAAGTTGGAGAAAGTTAAGGTCCTACCCCAGAACTTGGGATAGGTGTGGGCCTAGACAAAGAGGAACCTCTCTGACTCAATTCTACCATGACCAAGTCTTTGACCTTGTCTACTATTGGACAAGGAGGTGGCAGCTGGGGCGCCACTTGTGCCCTTTCCTAGATTGGAAAGTTCTTGCGATAGTTATTCATGCTCTAGTCACTTCTTGACTCAATTATTGCAATGCAATCTATCTATAACTGTCCTTGAAAACTACTCGGAAATCTCAACTAGTCCAATTGAGGATACAGTTATGGCATGCCTCAGAATCCCATGTAACATTTCTGCTAAACAAACTGCACCAGTTTTTACTTTTGCTTTCAGGTCTGATTCAACATGCTGGTTATAAAGCCTTACATGACTTAGGGTCAGGTTACTTGAAGGATCAACTATCTCTTGCCTATTTGAACTGGCAGGGTTGCGATAATCTAACTTTCCTTGGTTAAACAATAACATGATCTAGGAAGCATGCCCTGCTTTCTGGAATGAGGTGCCCCTGAGATCCAGAGAACTCACACTGCATTGGTGTTCCAAAGAACCATAAAGACTCAGCTGTTCCTCCAGGCTTTGGGCTAAGATATCTGGAGCCCCTTCTGCTCAATGTCAGATGTGGATGGGATGTTTTCAAGTGACTGCCAGGTTCATCATATTGCTCTTCTTTCTTTTTCTTTGGTTCTAATTTTACTGTTCCCTATTACATTATATTGTCTGGTATATTGTAAGCCATCCAGAGTCCACCTCAAAGAGCGAAGCGTGAATAAAAGTGAGAAAAGAATATTTACGAATTTGGGTACATTATATCCACACTGATTTTGTCATAGCAGGAAGTTTTAATGCCAGGTTAGGGACTTTCAATGAAGCCTTTTATTCTTATTTCAGTGTTGTGTCCCATAGATTTGAAGAATATCTCCTGCTGATTCATCAATATAACATTTAAAATCAAATTATACAAAGTCGTCTTAACCAAATTTAAATATGCTGAGATTATTTTGTGTTAAATGGAGCCATTCACAGAGACTAGTCTGAAGAGTTCATATTTTGGCCTACAGTGCATTCTACTTCAATAGTCATGGACATTATTTGCCATAGATTAGCCCATTCACTGCTTTGTTTCCAAACTGAAAGACACATATAAATTCTGTCTTATCCTATAATGCTGCATATCTCATTGTAGAACTAATCAGCCTTATACATTTCTAAAATAAAAAATGTATTTGGCCTCCAATCACAATCCCAGAAGGAATTAGTAATATAGACTGAAGCAGGTAAAGCAGTAGGATGCAATTATACATACATTAAACTTTTTAAAAAATAACATTGGTGTGCACCAATTTTAGCAGTGCTTTTTTTTATTCTTCCCCAATAATCCCCAGACTAAGCTTTGTCAAATATTGTTCACATTAATAAATAAGAGTTCTACATAGAACCTTGCCATTATCTTCCCATTAGTCTGCAGAGCATAACGAGCAAATTATATTTAGGTCATTTTTATTTAAAACGTTATGATTAGCTGAAGTCTGGAAAAAAATATTTGCAGAATAACAGAATGGTTTTAGAACTGGCCAGTGTACCACTGCCTGGTGCTTCAACATCTGGTAGAAAATACATTGCCAAATCTCATAGATAGAGCCCTTCAAGCTATCTTAATTGAATCACTTTTGATTCTATCACATGTGACAGACTTTAAGAAAGCTGGAAAACTTCATGACAGATCAGAGGGTTTATTTTTGTCCTGGATTAACCAAAAAGCAAAATGAGCACATGCTTATGGCATCAAGGGAACGAGGCACTGAGTTCTTTCCCAACTACCAGGCCGTTAACTTTTTTTTACTATCACACTTGACTTTCATTTTCAGAACTTACTGAGTCTTAAACAGAGGTGGGTTTCAGCAGGTTCTGACCAGTTCTGGAGAACCGGTAGCGGAAATTTTGAGTAGTTCAGAGAACCAGTAAATACCACCTCTGACTGGCCCCCATCTATTCTCTGCCTCCCGAGTCCCAGCTGATCGGGAGGAAATGGGGATTTTGCAGTAACCTTCCCCTGGAGTGGGGAGGGAATGGAGATTTTACAGTATCCTTCCCCTGCCATGCCCACCAAGCCACGCCTACAGAACCGGTAGTAAAAAAAATTTGAATCCCACCACTGGTCTTAATGTCTTTTCAGTCAAGCGGTGAAAGGGCCAAGGTTTACCATTGTTGGGCTATGTTGCTTAGTTGGCCTTAACTTTCATAAGGTCCAATATAATGTTCATGGGCACCTGACACACACACAAAAATCAAATAAGGGCATGACACAGAACTAGATAGTGACTCTTTTCCTAATAAACTTTTATTTAAGCTCCACATGCTTAGAAACTTCCCAAACTATTTCCTATTTTTTTGATCAATAAATAAATCCCTTATGCTGATATCATTCTTTCTTTGCAATATAATAATACTGCAATCCTTCACAACATATTATGGGAGGGAAAGTCTTACTATAAATTACTCTAAAATCAAAGCTATGATCTTTTTAAAAAGACATGCATGACAGATTTATAGCCAAGTTGTTGAGCAAGTAAGGCAATGCAAATATTTGGTGTAATATTTCAGATTCAGGGACATGAAATGTTCAAATTCTTTAGACTCTAGAAAACAGCCAGAGGTCAACAATTACCATTTTATCAAATGGGTCTCTAATTTATAATCTTGGCCCTCCACATTTTTAGGGGGAAAACAAATGCATCTATAAGGACAAAGACCTTCATCATCTTGAGAAAGTTCAACCTACAGGGTGATTTTTTGTATTGTCCATTGCGTTCTAAAGGCCATCCATCTCATGAATTTAAGCTAGCTTTATTTGCTTACTAGTAGCTGGATACCCGTGCTTCACTACAAAACTATGTGATTGGGCTTGATAAATTGACAGTTAAAGCTTGAACATTAATGAGTAGTTACGATCGGCCTCTCCTCTCCCCTTCTCTCCCTCAGGCTTGCAAGCTGAACTCCTTAGCATGGAGTAGAATGTCTAAACTCCCAGCCCACAGGCGGGATAAGTCACATGCTGGCCACACCCACTGGCAGTTGGAACAGAGTTCTTTTCAGGTGGGGAGGGGGAGTAGAACGTCTAACTCCTTAGCATCAGAGCATGTTAATAATATAAGAAATAACTAATGATCTGATGGTCATTTCGAAAAATCCTTTCTTAGTGATCACCTAGAAGCCAAGAGGAACATACGTGCCAAGTGTCAAGTTTGTAGGCTTTACGGTTCTGGAGATTTCGTGATGATGCGTGACTGGTATTTGACTTTTATATATATAGATAAAGCCATCTTTATATCTATGATCAGCATCACTCCAGGTGCATAATTTCACTAGAATCAAAACTGAAGAGTTGAAGCTTTTCCTCATTTCTTATGGCATCTTTTTGATATTAAAAAAATCAAAGAATTTATAAAAACACATCTATGGGGTGTTAATTAATTAAGACAGCCAGTTTGGTTTAGTGGTTAAGCACCGGACTACAAAGCAGAAGACCTGCCTTAGCCATGAAAACCAACTATGATTTGGGACAGTCATTCTCTCTCAGACCAACCTGCCTCATAGGGTTGTTGTTGTGAGAAAAATAATAAGACAAAGGTGTGTTGAATATATTCGCTACCTTGAGATTATTTGTAAAAATAATAAAAGTGAGATACAAATAAATAAATAATAAAATTAGTTTAGTAAGCCAAACAAACAAATAAATAAAATTAGTTTAGTAAACCACTGTTATTGTGTAGCCTGAAAGCCAACTAAATGTCCTTCTAAACTAAATGTGACCTTGAAATGTCTTTGAATATTAGTAACTCGGGTTGGTAGTTATGTTGTTGGTTTGAGCTCCGAGCTTGGCGATTTGGTTGCAAACATTTCAACCCCATTCGAGGAGACATCTTCAGTGGCTTTAGATTGTGCTTGTCTGGGGGAGCACTGGCCTTTAAATACCTTTCTGAGTCCTGGTCTGATTTTGGGTTATGTGATTGGCTGATATTAAGCTCTCTTTAAAAACTAGATTAAACAGATTAAAAACTAAACAACTAGTTTATAAGATGGCAATATTTATCTCTGGACTCTAGATATTAAGAAGCAAATAGTATCACAGGTGTCATAAAGTGGATTTGTTTACTGGAATTTAACTTCATCATTGCAGCCTGGATGCGTTGGCGAGAACTCACTGGTGTGTTATGTGATAGACGAATGCCAATCCATCTTAAATCTAAGATTTACAAGACACCATCCACCCTGTTGCACTGTATGGCACTGAATGCTAGGCAGCAACAACAGGGACCGAAAGTGTTATGTGCTGGGACTGAAGAGGCTAGAGACAGGCTTCAACAACAGCTCTTTATTGTACCTATATACAAGGTCCAGCAGCAAGCCAGGCTGACAGCTTCCCCTTTTATAGGGAGCTGTCAGATGGCTCAGCCAATCAGCAGTCTCCATTTTCCCGCTCAATCAGCGGACCTTAGAGTAGACCAGGCAGTCTCAATATCTAACACCCCTCCCCTCTTAGTTGGAACCGTCCACTTTGCATACGTAGTCCCGTAGGTAGGCGGGGCGTTTAGGAACTCTACTGGACCTGCGCGGTTCAGTAGGGGAGTTGGCTTCGGCCAGAGAGGTTGGGTCTGCTGTCGTCTCTGGCTCCGCCCGTGGAAGCTCTTGGAAGCTTTCGGGCGGGGTCGTGGATTTGTCTGGAACCAGTTCGGGTTCGTGACATTGCTGGAGCCCTGGGTCGTCAGGTAGGTGTTCTGTTGCCCTTGGGTTTGACTCAGCTGTAGGGAAATCACCATTAGGGTAGTTTTGGTAATCTGCGTTTGTGGGTTGGCGGCTGCACAGTTGGTCTATGTGCTGCTGCCATTTTCTTCCTTCTGCTAATGCTACCACATAGGACTGGGGACCTGTAACTTCGATTATCACCCCAGGTAGCCATAGGGGGCCCTCGACGAAGTTCCTTGCGAAAACTTGGTTGTGTATTGTAAAGGACCTGATTTGTTTCTGATCAGGCTTCTCTTTTTGGTTAGAGTAATTGGGGTGTAACCTGTCTAGTACAGAGCGGAGCTGCCGGCCCATTAAGAGCTTGGCTGGACTTCTTCCTGTGGCTGCACTGGGGGTTATATGTTGGACCAAGAGGAATTTGTCCACTCTTCCTTGCCAGTCTCCTGGGCCTAGGTGCCCCAGTGCCTCCTTGGCTGATCTGACCAAGCGTTCAACCTAACCATTACAGGCTGGATTAAAAGGAGCGGTCAGTGCATGGCGAATGCCTTGTTCGGCCAGGAATCCCTTGAATTGTGTGGCCATAAATTGAGGTCCGTTGTCTGAGACTATCATGTCTGGTAACCCATGGTTGGCAAAGAGCTTTCTGAGCATGCGGATTACCGCCTCGGCAGTGGTTGACCCCATTAATATGATCTCCAGCCACTTGGAGTACGCGTCAACCACTACCATGAATGTTTGACTGTGGAATGGACCCGCGAAATCAATATGGACTCTCGACCAGGGTGCCCTAGGCCTTTCCCATTCCTGAACTGGGGCTTTGGGGGGCGTGGCCCTGGACTCCTGGCATGGCATACAGCCGGCCACCCATTCTTCTATTTGCTTGTCCATGTTTGGCCACCAAACATAACTCTGGGCCAGCGCCTTCATCCTGACCATCCCTGGGTGACCCTCATGCAATGCCCTTAGTATCTCCTCTCATAACGACGGAGGAACAATGATGCGATCTCCCCACAATAGGCAACCCCATTGCGCCGAGATTTCATGCTATTTCGCAAAATACGGTTTAAAGTCTGGTTTGACAGGCCCTTGTGGCCATCCCCTCCACACCCAGTTCAAAATAGTCCGGAATACTGAGTTCCTGGCTGACTATTCAGCCACCTCAGCCGAAGTGACCAGGCCAGAGTCCAGGCAGTCAATGAGGAGGATGGGGATGCCCGGAGTGGGGTCGTCCACAAGGACTGGCAGTGGGCAACCGCTTGGGGCATCAGCATGCCCCATTGCCCGGCCGGTGGGTCAGCTTATAGGAATAGGCTGTGAGGAAGATGGTCCATCTGGTGAGCCGGGGGGAGAGGGACGCTGGTGTGGGGCGGTCCCCAGCGATAAGCCCTAACAAGGGCTTGTGGTCAGTAACCAGCTCAAAGTCCCTGCCAGGCAAAGGTACTTGTGAAAACGTTTCACCCTGGCCACCGCAGCAAGCACCTCCCTGTCAAGCTGACTGTAGTTGTGTTCAGCACTGGACAGCATCCTGGAAAAGTAAGCGACAGGGCCTCCAGGCTGTTGGGCAGCCGGTGGCTCAGGACAGTTACATTTAAATGCCCCCCTATGCATGACTATGGTTTGTGCCTCGGCTATAGCGCCATCTACTGGCAGTTGCTGGTATGCCTGCACGAGATCCAGTTTAGCAAAGATGGCGCCTGGGCCTAACGTGTGCAATAAATGCTGGACAATTGGGACTGGGTATGCACTCTGTTGAAGGGCCTTATTAAGAGTACATTTGTAATCAGCGCAGATGCGCACTGACATGTCGCTTTTGACCGGCATCACTATGGGGGTCTCCCATTTTGCATGATCGACCGGCTCTAACACTCCCTGGCTAATTAGTTTATCCAATTCACGGTCGATCTTGGGTTTCAAATTGAAGGGGACCCTTCGGGGTTTCATTCTGATTGGCACTATGCTAGGGTCAAGACTAAAGGAAATAGGGGTGCCCACATACTTGCCGAGCCCTTCGTCAAACACGTCGTGGAATTCTCACAGCAGGTCATCAGCACAGCCACTGGATACAGCATTAATTCCAGTCACTACCATGCCTAGGGCACTAAACCAGTCCAGGCCCAATAGACTAGCGAGGCAGCCACGTACCACTGTCAGGGGCAGGTCTCCTTGAAATCTGCCGAAACGAACGTGGAAGTTGCTCCAGCCCAGGACAGGGATGCGATTCCCCTGATAATCGCTGAGCTTGAGGCTTTGCACTTTGAGTTGATTCTGTCTGAGTGCCAGAATGGCCTGTTTGACAGCAGCCCAGGACATGATTGAGATTGAAGAGCCCATGTCAACCTCCATTTTGCAGGGAGACCTCTCTAATGACACAGTTACATGTATTTTCTTATGGCTAGGGGTACTTGCCTGTCCGATCCTGGTTTGGTTGGTCTCTGGTGTTCTGCTGTACCCGTTGTGGTGCTTGGTCTTTAGTGGGTCTCGCTTTTGGCCTCGTCTCATCTCGTCCTGGGTGGCATCTGGGTTGGTGTGCTTACTGGGCAGGTTTGCTCGGCAGACTTTAGCAAGGTGCCCCGGTTGTTCGCAGTGCTGGCAAATGGCATCTCTGAACCTGCAGGTAGCTTGTGGGTGCGGACCCCCACAGCTATAGCAAGGTTGTGGCATTTGTGCTTCTGCTCCCCGGTGCCGGTCTGTCCGGTAGACCTCCTCCTCGCTGTCATCCTCGGGGTCATCTAGGCACTGGTTTTCGTGGACCGCTGGCATTGCCTTCTGGGGTGCTGGCACACTTCATTGGTGGAGGGACTCCGTGGCTTTATCAGATAACTCAGTTACCCTTGCCTCGTCCAATGCTGTTTGTAGGGTTACATTGGACTTCGCAAGTAGTCTTCGTTGCAGGCGAATATCCTGTACCCTACATATTAGTTGGTCTAATAATATGTCATCTAGGTCCCTAAATTCACAGTGTGTCACAGCCTTCCTCAGTGCCGCCAGGTATTGACTCCCCCTCCTTCTGTAATCATTGGCGGAATTCATGCTGTCTGACCACCTTGGAGGGCATCGGATCGTAGTGGGTCTGCAGCATGTTCTGCAGAACCTGCCATGGAACCGTCTCCACTGGCATCGGCTCTGACAGGGACTCAGCCATGTCGAAGACCTCATGGCCGCAGTGGCTGAGGAAAAGCGCCCGTTTCCTATTGTCTGCCAGGCCGAGGAGGTCGTTGGCCTCCAAAAAAACACCTGAAGCGGGTCATGTAGGACCCCCAGTTCTCCTTTGCTGGGTCGAAAGGAGTCGGCAGATGGAACACTGACATCTCGGCCTATGCGGTTTGAATTTTGCCGTGCAAAATGGCCGCCGTTCTTTCTGCTGCTGGGCTGGATCTTTGGCGTCTGCTTCAGCTCTTCTTCAGAATCCCATCCTCATCGGCAGTTGTTATGTCCTGGGACTGAAGAGGCTAGAGACAAGCTTCAACAACAGCTCTTTATTGTACCTATATACAAGATCCAGCAGCGAGCCAGGCTGACAGCTTCCCCTTTTATAGCCAATCAGCAGTCTCCATTTTCCCGCTCAATCAGCGGACCTTAGAGTAGACCAGGCAGTCTCAATATCTAACAGAAAGCTATCTCCATGCCATAAAAATGCGAATGCTCCATTGGATATCAGGCATCTCCCTCCTTGACCATATCACAAATGACACCATTCAACAACATTTTGGTGTGGCACCAATTATAGAGATGAGAGAAGGCCAGCTCCGCTGGTATGGACATGTCCTGAGAGCAGCACCTTCCACTGTTGCCAAGACTGCCTGCCAAGTCAATGGCCTCGCAGACACCCAAAACAGAGATGGCAAGACACCATCACCAAAGATATGCAAGCCGTGGGCTTGTGCCCCGAAGATGCAGCTAACCGCGTAAAATGGCATTCAATGATCCGAAAAGCGGCCCCTGCACTTGCAGGAATACACTAGGAAAAAGAAGAAGATTGCTGCCTTCTTTCCTTTGTTCTTTGTCCCTTTAGGGATTTTTTTTCTTGCAAGATCAAATCTGGGTCTGTCACCAAGACCAGAGGTTTATGCTGCCAAGCTTTCAAACTTATGCTGGAGCCCATCTTCAGGGAACTTCTCTCTACTGAAATATGTGCTTTGGGCTATTCTGTGAGTCGTATTTATGTGATGCTTTACCATTGGCTGATTGGTGTGTTGATGGCTGGCGATTGGCTGTGTCTATTATAGTTATATTTTCCTTCATTCTTTTTCTTTTCTTTATCTTTGGACTATGATTGAGTTATATAAACATTACCCGTTTAATGTTAGCATAATAAATTCTTACTTTCTTATACTGTGCCTTATGTATAGATATTTAATCTGGTACTTTTAACCTTTTTGATTTCTTGTAGTCATTTGTTATCTACATTTTATAGTCATCACAGCTTTTACACTCAGTATTAGTAGCAAGTACTATACCTATAGGTATATCTTAGTAGTTTACAGTTTCTTGTTAGCAGAACTGTAACATTGATATCAATCTGTTACTTTATACTTAAATTCCAGTGTCTATCTTTCCATTTAGGAATTTCTTATGTCATGAAATCTATTAGAAGACTACAATGTAGCCTAGATTTTTGATATTGTTTTTAGCCTACTTCTTTCATTTATTTTCTGCCTTTTTGTTTTATTATTTGTACTGTACCACTATTTCAGTTTTAATATCAACAGTAGGAACAATTTGTTTCAATTAGATTTTTAGTGTTCTAAAATTCTACAATTCTGTTAATATTTCCTATAAGTATGTTATTCTATACCTTTCGTTCTTTTTCTTTTTATAGTTGTAATTTTATATATTTTGTACTGATCAAAACAAAGATTGACTGAATGGATCTAATTTATTTGATGCCACATGAATTGTACAGTTCTGCATAAATACCAGATATTTTCAGATGTTAAAATCAGACAAGTTGTGAAAATATATAGGAAAATGCCTTGGAAGAGGCATGTTGGCTTTATTCCCAATTCCAAACATGTGATAATATGTTTGGAATGACTTTGTGAGACAGGAGGAAGACCAATAGTCAGATCTGATATGAAGCAGTTCAGATTGCAGATGGGGGGGGAAATATGGGATACACTTCAGAAGGGATACTCTTTAATTTTCCAAAGATTGAAAAGAAAAAAAAATGCAAGAAATATTTTCATCTTTCTTTTCATGTTAATTTTAATCTTTTCATGTTAATAACATTTTCATGTTAATATGACTCTGCACTACATCCTACATCTCCAAAGACCTATGCAAGGGTCCTCTTTGTAGACTTCAGCTCAGCATTCAATACCATTATTCCAGATATTTTTCTAACTAAACTAAATCAGCTAGTTGTACCTGACCACACTTATAAATGGATTATAAGCTTCCTAACAAACAGGAAGCAGCAGGTGAAACTAGGCAAAATCAGATCAGATACCTGTACAATTAGCACAAGCCCCCCCCCAGGACTGTGTGCTCTCTCCACTTCTCTCCATATACCAATGACTGCATCTCAAAAGATCCCTCTGTTAAAGTACTGAAGTTTGCAGATGATACAACAATGATTGGTCTCATTCGAGACAATGACGAATCTGCATACAGATGGGAAGTTGAACAACTAGCCTTGTGGTGTGACCGGAACACTCTTGAACTAAACACACTCAAAACCATAGAAATTGAGGTAGATTTTAGGAGAAACCATCCTATACTACCGCCTCTTACAATACTAGACACAGTATCAAGAGTAGAGTGCTTCACGTTTCTAGGTTCTATCATATCTCAAGACTTAAAATGGATACCTAACATCAAAAATATCATCAAAAAAAGCACAACAAAGAATGTTCTTTCTGCGCCAACTCAGAAAGGTTAAATGGGCCAAGGAGCTGCTGATTCAGTTCTACAGAGGAATTATTGAGTCTGTCATCTGCACCTCTATAACTGTCTGGTTTGGCTCTGCAACCAAACAAGATGGACAGAGACTTCAACGCATAATTAGAACTGCAGAAAAAACAATTGCTATGACCCTGCCTTCCATTGAGGACCTGTATACTGCATGAGTCAAAAAGAGGGCTCTGAAAATATCTAGAGACCCCTCACATCCTAGACATAAATTGTTTCAACTTCTACCCTCAAAACGATGCTATATGGCACTGCACACCAGAACAACTAGACACAAGGACAGTTTTTTCCCAAATGCCATCACTCTGCTAAACAACTAATTCCCACAACACTGTCAAATTATTTACTAAGACTGTATTACTATTATTCTTCTCATCCTTCCTATTACCTATCTCCTCCCACTTATGACTATAACCTTGTTGTTTGTATCTCTACTATTTATATTGTTTTATTTGTTTCCTAGTATGATTTGATTGCTTATTAGTAACCTATACTATCACTAAGTGTTGTATCTTATGATTCTTGATGAATGTATTTTTTTTTCTTTTTATGTACACTGAGAGCATATGCACCAAAGACAAATTCCTTCTGTGTGCAATCACACTTGGCCAATAAAGAATTCTATTCTATCTTGCAAGATTTTCAATGTAGCTTTATAATGAAGATAGGGCTGATATTCCTGGTTGTACTTCTTATCTGGACTATCTCACAGGTCTAGCAAGATGTTTCTATGCAAACAGATTAGAATTGGAATAAACTTTATATGTCTGTTCTCTACACCCAAACAGATTCTCAAAGAACAGGTAGTCCTCGACTAATGACTACAATTGAGCCCAAAATTTATGCTGCTAAGTGAAACATTTATTAAGTGAGTTTTTCCCATTATACGACTTTTCTTGCCACTGTGGTTAAGTGAATCATTGCAATTGTTAAGTTAATAAAACCGGTTATTAAGTGAATCTGGCTTCCCCATTGACTTTGCTTGTCAGAAGGTTGCAAAATGGGATCACATGATCCAGGGACACTGTCATAAATACAAACCAGTTGCCAAGCATCTGAATTTTGATCACGTGACTATGGGGATGCTGCAATATCATAAGTGGGAAAAACGCTCATAAGTCACTTTTTTCAGTGCTATTGTAACTTTGAACAGTCATTAAATGAACTGTTGTTAAGTCAAGGACTGACTGTACTGTATTTGTAAAATCCAATTCTGGACTGTAAAGTAAGTGTCCTCACCACGTGACTATTTCTGCATTTTAAGATTAAGATATTTTTTTTTATGATTTTAATAATTTTTAAACTCAGTTCATAATTTCAATTGAATCAATCCAATTTCTACCTGACTGCATTCTATTACATTACCTCTTGTGCAAAATAACAGTATGACATGCATCAGATTTCTTTTCTTTTTTTTGTAAAGTTTTTTATTTTTTTCATTATACACATATAAAAACATTCTTTTTCCATCGGCAGTGTGTCATCTGGTTATACACCTTTTTCTTATACCTTTTTACAGTTTTCTCTCGTTACATTCCCTTTTATTCTTTTTTCAATATATTACACACTTTATCTTGATATATTACATTTCTTACTCATTTACTTTCTTCAGTTCCACACTCCTTTCTTTTTTGCTATCCACTTGTAAAACATCTCCCAAACCGCATAATATTCTGTCTGTTCTTTATCTCTAATTGCTAATGTTAGTCTATTCATTTCTGCACAAGCTAATATTTTCCTTATCACTTTTTCTTCTTCTTCAGGTAACTCTCCATTTTTCCAGTGCTGAGCATATACAATTCTAGCTGCAGTTAACACATGTATCATCAAATACCTATCCGCTTTTCTATAATTTTCTGGCAATATTCCTAACAAAAATATCTCTGGTTTCAATTCAATACGTTGCTGCGTCACCTCTTCTAACCACGCCTTGATTTTAGTACAATATATTTTAGCTTGTGCACAAGTCCACCACATATGATAGTATGATCCCGGTAGTTGGTGACACTTCCAGCATTTTGCAGATCTATATAGCTGGGCATTGTTACTGTTAGGGTTAGGGTGGTAGTCTATTGATTTTATTTCTCATTCTGACATTTTTATGTTTTTTAGTTTCTTTCGCCAATCTGTCTTTAAACATCCTTGCCAGTCTCGCTGGAGATAGATGCCACCTGTAAAACATCTTATACAAATTTTCTTTCTACGCAGTTGAAATTGTTAATTTATAATTTATCTCCCACAATTTCTGCCATTTATCTAATTCAATCAAAATTTTTGGCTCATACTATCATTGTTTCTTTAACTTGCTCTTCCGTTAGGTTTATGCCCAGGATATAATTATATAGTTTCTTTATTAATTTCTCATCTACTCCTGTTAAGATTTTATCTAATTCTGTTAATTCATTATAAAACCCTTGCAGTTTTACATCTTTATCATATCTAGATTTTATCTGTAAATATGCATACCAAGATATATCAATCCCTATTTCGCTCAGCTCCTCTCTTTTTTTAACCCCCCTTCTTCATTTAAGATATCTTTATATCTAACCATAGTTCTTATATTAATAACATTTGGACTTATCAGTGCTTCCATTGTTGAAAGCCACACTGGTATCTTAAGATAATGTTGCTCTTTAATTTTCTCCCACACCCTTAGTAGTGCGTTTCTTATATAATGTCTGAAAGTATTTATGTGCATTATATTTACCATACCAAAGAAACGCGTGCCAACCCAATTGTAAGTCATGTCCTGCATCAGATTTCTTTAATAAGTAATCCCAAATTTTGTGTTGTAGATCACTGCCATTTTCATACTTTTCATTCTTCTTTCTTTAGTGACTTAAATTAGACCCAATTAATTTTACTATGTTTAAAGTAATAAAATAGTATCAAAGCACTCAAATATATAATTTGTCTTGATAATGAACTTTTATTTCCTTAAATTCTTACCAGAAGCTTTACCCCAAGTCTCTAAAAAAAATGGGATAACATGAAGTTTTGAAGCAATTATTAATAATCTAAAAAACCTGGACTCTCAATCCATTCTCAGTGCTATTAGTTCACAATCAGTGTCCTGTATATGGTAAAAAGATACTATTACTGTTGATGGATAAGGATAGATGCTAAGATACTATAGTATTAGTTTTACTATTTTTTTTAAATTCAATAGAGATAGTCCTCGACTCATGACCACAATTAACCCCAAAATCCTTTTGCTAAGTGAGACATTTGTTAAGTGAGTTTTGGCCCATTTTCCAACCTTTCCTGCCACAGTTGTTAAGTGAATCTCTGAGTTGTTAAGTTGGTAACAGGGTTGTTAAATGAATCTGGCTTCCCCATTGACTTGGAAACATGGCTTCACAGAAGGTTACAAAAGCTGATCACATGATCCCAGGATACTGCATCATAAATATGAACCAGTTGCCAAGCATCTGAATTTTGTTCATGTGATCATGGAGATGTTGCAATGGTCATAAGTGTGAAAAATGGTCATAAGTCATTTTTTTTCAGTGCGGTTGTAATTTTGAACAGTCATTAAATTACTGGTAATAATACACTACCTGTATTATTGGTAATGGTTCCCAAGGGTTTCTTACCCTGAGAATAGTTAGGATTATATTGAAAGCATTGATATACAAAGCATCAATTTGTTCTTTAAATCATGATCCTTCCTAAAATCTAAGAAATCCCTAAAATCAGTCTTTTAAATATTTGCAATAAATTGTTTTTACTGAGCGATGTATTCAACGAAATCTTCATATAAGACTGACCCAGAAATGAATAGCCAAGTAGTTTGTTGGAAAATACATAAACGTGCTCTAATTCTACATCAATTAAATGAAAAAAAGTTTGTAATCATCCATTATATAAAATATACTCTTAAATTGGATTTAGGAATGCATAGTAGAGTTATAAAAATGAGTTATCAGGACTCCATTTTCAACAGAAAGGAAAGAACAAAACAAATTAGGTTCAAAAAGATACATCAATTTAAGTTTCTGATAGAACAATTATAATTGTGAATGGCCTAAATTTTAAAACCTATTGATCTGCTAATTAACATCAGTTTCTATATGGGAAATAGTAGAATAAATTACTGGCAGCCACAAACTCCCATGTTTCCTATATCCTTCTTCCTTGCCTAAAGCTAGTAGTAAAATAATCAGGGACTATTTAGCAAAGACATAACAGAAATCAAGATCTTATGAGCATCTGAAAAACAATTTCTGGGTCAGAGATGAAGAACCAAGAAGGAAAACAAGTCTATCTCACCAAGTCAAAGATTGTACATTATAGGCAAACAGCAGATCAGTCAAAAGTCATAGGAGGAAAATAGAGAAGTCTGAGATCCTGGCAAGCAAGGAATTGGACAATGCAGGCAGGGTTTCACTTGTCAGCAGAATAAGATGCTTGTGTTGCTGAAAGGCTAAGACATTCCTCCATGCTGGGATAACTGATAACAAATCTACAAGGAAACCATAGTCCTACAAAGTCTCTGTTACAAGTGACCATACATCCTTGAATATACATTTTCAGTTTTTAGGACTTCTGGGGGAGGGATCAGGGATGGGTTCCTCCCGGTTCAGACCGGTTCAACCGAACCGGTAGCGGCCCACTGGTGACATCACGATGATGTCACCGAACCGGGTCGGTCGGTGCCGGTCCGTGGGTGCCGCCATCTTTTTTTTTTTGAATTTTTTTTTATTTTTATTTTATTTTTTCTGGGGTTTTTTCCTTCTGCGCATGCGCAGAAGCCGAGTTTTGGGCGCCCTCAGCCAGCAGCTGGGTGGAAAAGAAGCCTCTAAGCTTCAAAGTTCAGCAGCAGGCTCGGTCCCTTCACAGGATCGCTTTTCTCCACGTCCGATAAAGATCAAAAGGTGCGGAGCAGCCTTTAAGGACAAAGTCAGCATAGCCACCTAGAGGTAAGAAAAAGAACCACTGAGGGAAGGAGCGCTCTGGGACAGGTAAACAAGTTTGGGGAGGCAAAGGGGAGAGAGAAGAGAGAGCGCTGGTCAGGAGCCAGGAGGAGTAGGNTCAGCAGCAGGCTCGGTCCCTTCACAGGATCGCTTTTCTCCACGTCCGATAAAGATCAAAAGGTGCGGAGCAGCCTTTAAGGACAAAGTCAGCATAGCCGCCTAGAGGTAAGAAAAGGAACCACTGAGGGAAGGAGCTCTCTGGGATGGGTAAACAAGTGTGGGGAGGCAAAGGGGAGAGAGAAGAGAGAGCGCTGGGCAGGAGCCAGGAGGAGGAGGGCAGTGTCTCTTCT
>QLTV01003960.1:468669-490545 GCA_003457575.1 Thermophis baileyi
CAAGCCACTCCCACCCAGTCACATGGCCGTCAAGCCACTCCCACCCAGTCACATGGCAGTCAAGTCACTCCCACCTGGTCACATGACCATCAAGCCACTCCCACAAAATTAAGCCACTCCCACAAAATTAAGCCACGCCCACAGAGTGGTAGTAAAAACATGTGGAACACACCCCTGGGAGGGATGCTCTTTCCCTCCCGGTCACATGACCGTCAAGATGCTCCCACCCGGGCACATGACCATCAAGTCACTCCCACCTGGTCACATGACCATCAAGCCACTCCCACAAAATTAAGCCACTCCCACAAAATTAAGCCACGCCCACAGAGTGGTAGTAAAAACATGTGGAACACACCCCTGGGAGGGATGCTCTTTCAGTTTATCAAGAGCAGCTGTGCAGTCTCTGTAGCTGTGTTTGAAAATCCCTATCTTCCACTGTAAAATAGAAACCTGGAGATTCCTTGTGGGCTCATTTCTCTATCAATAAAGGAGAATATTTGTAGCTCAGGGTTGAAATGAGGGGTCCTTGGTGCTCTCTGAGTTTGCTTGTTTTCTTGCAGACATTTCATTACCCAAATAGGTAACATCATCAGTGCATCAGACTAGCACTGGTGATGTTACCTAATTAGGGTAATGAAACGTCTGCAAGAAAACAAGCAAGCTCAGAAAACACCAAGGACCCCCTCATTTCTCTACATTTTCTTCAAATGAGTTCTACAAGAGAGAGAATGACATCCATTTATAGAGACATGTAAATGCCTCAGATGCCTTATGTATATAATAGATACTAAGAGGCAACTCTTAACCCTACTGGAAAATACTGTACTAAAAAGAATTTTCAACAGTTATTCAATTCTATCTATCATCTATCTATCTATCTATCTATCTATCTATCTATCTATCTATCTATCTATCTATCTATCTATCTATCTATCTATCTATCTATCTATCATCTATCTATCAATAAAAACATGAGAGCAAGATCTCTATAGGAATACATGTTTCTAATTCTTATCCATGGACACCATCCAAATCATGAGAAAATAATAAATTTCCCTGTTCTTTTCCGATGGTGGTGCTAGTGTTGTTGCTAAGAGGAAATATATATGAGCCTAATTGTTTTGGCAAAAGGCCTTTTTAGATCCTAGCACGTATTACTCATTATAATTGTTTTTATTATGGTTTTTTTAACGGTTTTTTATATTGTTGTGAGCCGCCCAGAGTCCCTTGGGAGTTGGGCGGCATACAAATTTAATAAATAATAATAATAATAATAATTTCAATACAAGGTAAAATAATATGCTTGTTTCAGGGGTGTTTTGTTAAGCAGAGCCTGGCTCTCTACTCCAAAGTCTTTTCTATAAGCACCACTGAACATTATTTTGGATGCTTCCTATAAAATCCTAAAATAGAAATTGGAATACCCCCATCCCCACCAAATTTATAGTATTTTTGAAAGGACTGTATGCTTTATTCAAATCTGAATTTTCAAATTAATAAGGAACCTTATAAGATAACTATTATTTTTTTAATGGCCCAGTTCCAATTTAATGATTCCAATATCAGAGACTCTGAACTGTAAAATACAAACTCCTTACAGACATTGTGTTCATTACAATCTCTGCAGAGAGCCCTGCAACACCATGGGCTTTTTCTATATATTCCACTAATCAGACCACTGCGTGGATTTATTCTTAGTTTATTTACTGATCCACTGCGTGGATATATTCTTAGTTTATTTTTTTAAATGTCTATAAGAAGCTATCACTCATGGGGCAAATAAATTTCACAAATTTGAGATTATTCACTTGTGAGATTTGTTTAAAAAAGACTTGCCCTCACTAAACTTTTATAATTAAATGACAGGGCTATCATTCAGATTACACTTCATGGAGGTGGGGAGTTAAACTTTCCATAAAAAGTCCAGCCAGATGAATTAGATAGATCAGGACCTTTCTTGCTGGGGGGAAAAAGAAGTTGTACAGTCATCCAACTTCCTTCCTTTTCAAAGGAACTATCTGCCTTTGAAGTAGTCTGTCTGTGAATTCTCTATCAGGTAGAATGTCGTGCTATTGACCATCTAAATTCTTCACATATCTTTTTTTTTCAAAAGCTTGCCTATTATATTTTCTCCATGATGTGAGGAAGGTAGCTTTGATCTCTATCACCAGAAAGTTTTATTATGAGCTCAGTGAAAGTCACGTTAAGTAATATTTCCCCAATTCTTAGCAATATAAACATTTATGAAATAAAAAAAACAGAGTACAGTTCAATACTTCTACATTTTGCAAAATCTCAGTATAAGTGTTGAATTGTTTTCATTAAGAAGGATTAAAGCTTGAGAGATAACATCTGTAGGGGAATTTTATTTTGTTTTGTTTATTCGATTTAGGTAATGCCTGGATCATAATGTAACAATAAAATACAATATGAATAATCAGGAACAAAAAAAAGAACAAGAATAAGATACAAAAATAAAGAACAATAACAGGATAGTGGTCCAGCAACAACACAGCCAATTTGGTCTAATGGTCAAGGCACCAGGCTAGAAACCAGGAGACCATGATTTCCAGGCCTGTCTTAGGTATGAAAGCCAGCTGGGTGACTTTGGGCCAGTCACTCTCTCTCAGCCCAACTTACCTCACAGAGTTGTTATGAGGAAGACAAGAGGAAGAAGTACAAGATATGTTTGCTGCCTTGAATTATAATAAAGGCAGGGTATAAATAAATAAATAAATACAGAGAGACAGACAAAACATAAGCCAAAAAGTCTCCCACCACTCTAGTCCAAAGCCTGGGAGAAGCATCAAAAATGTTTAAAACAGCGCTTCTCAACCTGTGGGTCGCGACCCCTTTGGGGGTCGAACGACCCTTTCACAGGGGTCGCCTAAGCGCACACTAGCCTGCCATCTTGGTGCCATACCCCCTTTGTCACCTCATCGTGCGCAGGGAGGGGGTTTGGCAGGGGTCGCGGTGGCAGGGTGGTGGGGCGGGGGTCACGGCGTTAGGAAGGTTGAGAACCACTCCTTTAAAACCTTGCAGTTTTCTATCAGGAAAAGAACCACACAGATTTCAGAGAGGACCTCATTGCAGAGGATAGGTATCATGAAGAAAAGGCATATTTCCTGGGTCTTGAAAATTGACACTGTCTAGCCATAAGGCTCTGAAGCTTGTAGCAGCCAGGAAACTATCCCAAGAGATAGGCAGTGCCATAAATAACCAGTTCCCATACCATGTTGGGATTATAGGTCATAACCAGCACCCTGAATCACAACTGGAAACATTTTATAGCATTTTATGATAAAAGAGGCTGTAGTCTTGATGTAGTAAAACTGCCAGTGTTAAGGAATTATAGCCCAAGCAGAGGTAATATAATCCTAGAGATCATGTAATTATGAGTTATATATAATATATTCATAAAAAACATAAATTAGGAGGCTTAGAAGACTAAAAGGAATAGAAAGAATTGCTTTTCCATAGTTGGAAAACAGGTAGAATGAATAGGAGAGCCCCATATCTCAAATTTTCATAATTTTATTTAGGGAGTTTGTGTGATTCTTATATTGTATCTTCAAATTTAAATTATCAAAAAAAAGTTTGACTTTTCAAAATCTCAAAATTGTAAGATACTAACATGGGATCTTTTAGTCATAATGTTTAAAATATATTTTTCATTACAATATTTCATTCCTGCCATCTTAAAAATAAGAGCTTTGCCAATTTAATTAAGTTAAATTTTGTCTGAAACTTCAATAAGGTGATCCTGCTGAGCAAGAAATGGCAGTCAATTGGCAGCTTGATGCAATTTTATATCCTTTCCTACATAGAAAGTAATGTAGCTTGCCAGCTGTCTTGGAAATGTCTAAACATACAAAAGTGAAATATTTTTTTCCCCAAAAGTTAATGAGAAATGGACCAAATACTTTAAGAAAATCTTTAAAACAAAATATTTATGTTCAACCCCAATAAATGAAGTGTACAGATACGTGGTGCATTGTATGTAAGGAATTACTATACTTCCACAGAAATATGCCTTACCAGGGATGAAAGTATTCTTGAAAGTATTAGAGGAAGAAGAAATGACTTTGCTGCAAGTGTGTACTACAGGCCACCCAATCAACCAAAGGAAATAGATGAACTCTTTCCTAATCAGTTAGCTGAGATGTGCAGGAAAAACACCACTGTAGTAATGGGGGACATTAGCTACCATGACATCAACTGGGAAACAAACTCTGTGGGAAGCAGAAGATTAACAGGCTTCTGATGTGCCTAGCTGACTACACAAAAGGTACACAAAAGAAGAACAAGAGAAACAGCTATATTGGACTTAACTCTTACTAATAGGAACAAAATGGTTGAAGGAGTAGAAGTTATTGGAATTTGAGGTAAAGCAACCATGTCATACCTGAATTCAATATAATGTAACCACAGATAAGTGAACCAAGTCAGACTAGTGTTTTAGACTTTAAAAGAACTGACTTCAATAAACTAAGAGAGAGACTAGAAGGATTCAAAGGATGGAAATACTGAAAAGAAAACCAGTACAAAATGCTTGGGGAACCCTGTGTGTGGGAACTACAAGAAGACTGGAAAAGAATCGATGTGGTATCAATCTACTAAAAGGGGAAAAAAGGATCCAAGAAATTATAGGCCAATCAACTTGACATCAATACCTGGAAATATACTGGAAAAGATAATCAAGCAGAGAATTTGTGAGCACTTAGAAATGAACAAGGTGATTACTAGAAGCCAGCATGGGTTTGTTAAAAAAAGATCATACCAGACAACCTTTTATCTTTTTTTTAATAAAATGACTAAATTAATGGACAAGAGAAATGCTGTGAACATAGTATACTTGGACTTCAGAAAAGCATTTGACGAAGTAGAACACATCCTACTTCTTGTTGAGATATAAAAATGTGGAATAGATAACACCACCACCAAATGGGTTCACAAACTACACCCAAAGTGCAATCCTTAATGGAACTACATTTACATGGAGGGAAACATTCAATGGTGTACCTCCAAGTTCCATCTTGGGCCCAGTACTATTCAATATCTTCATAAATGACCTGGATGACAGGATAGAAGGGGAATTCATCAAATTTGCAGATGGCACCAAGCTGGGGGGAATTGCTAACATTTTGGAAGATAGACTCAAGATTCAGAAGGATATTGCCAAACTTAAGCACTGAGGCCTATCCAACAAGATGCAGTTCAGTGGTGAGAAAAGTAAGGTCCTGCACTTAGGCAAGAAAATTCAAAGGCATGGGTACAAAATAGATGGTACCTTGGCTAAACAGTAGTAACTATATCTTGGAGTCCTAGTGCACCACCACTTAAATTTGAGCCAGCAATGTGCTGCAGCTGCCCAAAAAGTCAATGAAGTCCTTGGTTCATCAACAGAGGGATAGCATCAGTGGTGGGTTGCTGCTGGTTCGGACCGGTTCTCCAGTACCGGTGGCAGAAATTTTCACCTGCTCGCTGAACCGGAAGTGATGGCCGGCTGTCCATGCCCCCGAACCGGTTCTCTGGTCTCCGCGGCCCTGCAAAGAATGCTCTGCGCATGCGCAGAGGAACATTTCCGCAAAGTAACGTAGGCGCGCAAAATGCGCACTTCCGTCGCGATGCGAATCGATAGGGAAGATAAGTGGAACCCACCCCTGGATAGCATCAAGTTCATGAGAAGTGATAATACTACTTTATATTGAAACTAGTAAGACCATACTTGGAATGCTGCGTACAGTTCTGGGCAGCACAATACAAAAAAATAGTGACATGGGTGCAGAGAAGAGCAACCAATATGATAAAGGCTCTTGAGGCTAAATCATATGATGAACGGTTGTAGGAGCTAAATATGTCTAGCAATCAAAAAGAAAGATTAGGGGGAACATGATAATTGTGTTCCAGGACTCGAAGAACTGTCACAGAGAAGAGGGGATTGACTTATTCTCAAAAGCACCAGAGGGCAGGACAAGAAGTAATGAGTGGAAGCTTGTTAAAGAGAGATCCAATCTAAAAGCAGAAATTTTCTGACAGTGAGAACAATTAATTAGTGGAATAGCTTGCCTCCCAGAACTGTGAGTGGTCCATCACAGGAGGTTGTCAAAAATAGATTGGGCAACCTTTTGACTGGGATGGCATAAGGACTCCTGCCTTGAGCAAAGGGTTGGATTAGAAGACCTTTAAGGTCCCTTCCAGCTTTATGATTCTATGTTCTATATTCTAACTGCAACATGAACAGAAGTGCATGTAGGAAATTATTAAATAGCAAGCAACTTCACAAAAAGACACAATGTGGAAAACAAAACATCAAATGTTATTAAGATATCTAAACAAAGTTCACAATCCCTCAAAAGAATAGCAATAGCAATAGCACTTAGACTTATATACCGCTTCATAGTGCTTTACAGCCCTCTCTAAGCGGTTTACAGAGTTAGCATATTGCCCCCAACAATCTGGGTCCTCATTTTACCCACCTCAGAAGGATGGAAGGCTGAGTCAACCTTGAGCCGGTGAGATTTGAACCGCCGAACTGCAGCTAGCAGTCAGCTGAAGTAGCTTGTAGTGGTGACATGCTAAAGATTGCTAAAAGGTAGAAATGCGAAATTGTTACTTGACACGAACTGTGTTTTTGCTTAAAAAGATAGCATGCTTCATATTGAAAAAATGAAGTTCATTGGGGTTCATTGCAACAGATCTGTGTGCCATTCCCAATGATCAGCAGATGTCCATTTTTACTGTGAACAACAATAATGCATTTGTTACAGATTATGGCTGCAGCCCAGTTTTTCACATCCAGGTGCCCACTAGATATGCTGGACTACAGTTCTTATCACTCCCCAGCAGTATAGCCAGAGGATACATTAGAAGCAGAATCAAACATATCTGGAGGGAGTCAGGTCGGAAAAGTTGCAGTCATTCTGAATATCTCTTATCTAAATTAAATCCCACTGTTTCTTCTGTTTCCAGTCACTTCTGTTTTGTGCCACTTCTTCTCTTTTGCTCTCTTTTGATGGCCTAAGAACATAAAAATTATATTGTCAGCTGCAAGTAAAGGAACCAACAATCAGTTGCAAAGCAGTTGCATCTTTCCCTTGAAGTACATTTTGCAAAATCAAATGCCCCCTCTCCAAAGCAATACAACAGTATTTTCTATTTAGTGGCAGGATAGGCTTCTCACCACTCCTCCATTCACATGTGAATGAAATGTTGGTGTTGATCCTACTGGTGAAATGTTGGTGTTGATCCTACTGACTTGATGGGTTTTGCTATGGGAATACAGATCGTTAGTTCATGTTCCAAATCTCAACAGGTGAATGCTTGGTTTGGAAAAAAATAAATATTAAAAACTAAGGTTTGAATAGTTTTTTTAAAAAATAATAATTAATCTATAGTGTTCCTAGTCTTCCAACCTCATTCTTATCCTGCCATATGTTCAAGAGCTCAGTTAATTATTGTTTTTCCTACAAGGAACTGATGCTGGGTGGGAAGGAAAGGACACAGGGAATCCACCAATTGCTACCCTGAAACTTTCCTGCAATAAAACTGCAAGGATAGTAACAACTCCCAGTCTTATTGTGGAGGCATACTAAGCATAGCCATGGGGCTTGTACAATTTATGTTAACATAATTTCCTACAGACTTAAAAGATAACATGTTATAGCAACTGCCTAGATGAGCCCTACGTGGATGCACTTTTTAGCTAATCAACTTGCACTACTGTTCAAACTTTTTTCTTCCCTGGACAGCAATTTATATTTGTATGCTGAGATAAGAGTTAGTACTAAAATTCATTTTCAACATTTGACTTATGGGCTTTTTCGGTACATCCATTCCATTTAACATTTTCAAATGTAGCTCAATAACTAGCATTTTAGCATTTACATGGTCTGGTGCCTCTGCAACTCAGTATGGCATGTCACTGTCCTTGATATTTTTGCAAAACTATAGTGACAATTGCTGTTAGATGTAGAATTTTAGAAACATATTATGTAAGTTTGTACATGTGCTTCGTAACTTAACATGAATGGGTTTTCTGTGTACAGCCAGCTCAACAATAATGACCTACAATCAGAGGTGGGTTGCTGCCGGTTCCGACCGGTTCATTAGAACTGGTAGCGGAAATTTACCACCGCTCCCAGAACAAGCAGCGATGACCGGCGGTCCATGCTCCCAAACCGGTCCTCCGGTCACTGCGGCTTGCAAAAAAAGGCTTCTGCACATGCGCAGAGGGTCATTTCCGGGTCTTTTGCGTGATGTGACGGGGGCGTGCGTGCGAGCAAAGCGACCCCGCACGCGCAAAACACGCATTTCCGTCACAATGCGAACCGGTAGGGAAGGTAAGTGGAACCCACCCCTGCCTACAATGATTGTAAAATATATGGATCTTTTCTCCTTCCTGAATTTATATAGTTATATCCAAACATGAATTCCTTAATTTGCTCTAGTTCTGCTTCTACTTATCATCATTGCATAATATGAAGTAAAAAACAATATCATGTTACGTTAAATGCTCACAGATAATACTGAATTTAGGAAGTAGTATTTAACTTGCAGTAAAATAATTTCCTTTTCTTATTACTGAGACAAGGTATTTCTCAGCTCTATTTGGAGACCTCAAGAGATTGAAAAAATGGAAATGAGTGTAGGATGAAAATACAAATACATTCAGGTTAAATACAGTATCTGTGAATGATTCTTAAGCATCAGATACCTTCAAAAAGAGCAACCTATAATCAGGAAAGTTTAGGAAGAAAACAAAAGGCCACCCATTGTTTTCTCAATTGTTATGGAAAATGTATTTTTCTGGCTGTTATTTTGCTCTTAAGAGAGGATATTATGAATGTTATTTAGAATATTTTCACCCAATCTTATAAAAATATTTTCAGGAATAAGGGTTGAATTGTCATGGAGGCTTCATTAAAGACTATCTCTGTCTCAGCCAGACTGGCTCCTCAGCAATGGAAGAAAACAACAGTCAGTTCAGAAGTTGTAGCTGAGTACAGGGCAACCAAAAGGACAGAGTTGGGGGAGAGATAGGTTAGTGGAGAAGTTGAAGTGGAGGTCGGCTGCCCTGCTTCAGGTTTCAGACACACACACACACAAATACACCTACACCCACACCTACACACGCACAGTTTCTTGGAAGATTATCAGTTTTACTTCAAGGTTGAAGAGTTAACAATGAATTAAAGGAATGTAAACTAAGCAAAGTCTTGCCTGCTTTGAAGTAGGAGCTGCAGAAGAATCATCTAGAGTCAGTCCAAGTTTTAGCGATCTGAATCAAGATTGTCACGGAGTTTAAAGGTCAGGGATTTGTGATTAGAATCCACACACAAGCTTCAAGTCCCGACATTTATGAAGATTCTCAATCACCCAGGTCATTGCAGTCCCAAAGGTACTGTCAGACCTGCCTCAGCTTAAGACTCCTAAGTAAAATGATCCTTGGCTCCATTTGTTGCAAAAGGCATATCTTTATTAGAAGTCAAGTGAATTGCAATGAAGCAAAGCCAGAACTGAAATTCGCGTGCCAAATCCCCAAGTGTAACTTTCCCCATCTTGGGCACTTCCCATTGCTGCCCCCACCCCCGAAATCATCCAATCAATTTTTAAGATGTTTTTTTTAAATGATCCCTCTGGGTGTAGGCTGGATTGCAGCTGCATGCTTCTTGCAATGGAGAGACCTTGAAACTCAGCCTCGGAAAGGCACACTTACTTCCATTACTTTCAATTTCCCCTTCCCTTCCACCCTCCCTCTAGGGTCCATGGCAGAGGTGGCAGTTCTGACAGGTGCTTTTTCCAAAAGGCAACTGGACTTTCTGGGGGGGGGGGAGTTCTTTGAAAACATTTTGCTTCTCATCCAAGAAGCTTCTTCAAAGTTTCTTGGTTGAGAAGCGAAATGTTTTCAAGGGAATAAAAAAACTAATAAAGTCCAGTTGACTTTTGGAAAAAGCATCTCTGAAACTTCAAGTCAGACATTCTTTTCAGTACAGACCCTACCTGAGAGCTGTTTCTTAAATAAGGCTGCAGCCAGGAGTGGGCTGCTGGGGGTTCGCAGGGGTTCGGGAGAACCTCTAGCTAAGATTCTGTGCAGTACGGAGAACCACCAAATCCCACTCCTGGCTGGCACTGCGCACCCCACCCCACCCCTCCCAGGAGTCCCCACGTGGCCCGTTTGGATGCAGGTAAGTGCAGGGTGCACGCGGAGGCTCAGGGGGGGGGGGAAACGGGCCTACCGGAAGTTCGGGAAGGCCAGAAACGGACCTGTTTCCAGCCTCCAGAGGGCCTCCAGAGCCTGGGGAGGCCGTTTTCACCCTCCCAGAGGCTCGAGGAAAGCCTCCGGAGCCCGGGGAGGGCAAAAATGCCCCCCACCATGGTGCAGGAGGCCAACTAGGCCACGCCCACCATGGCCACGCCCACCCAGCAACCCAGCAGAGAACCCCTTGCTAAAATTTTTGAAGCCCACCCCTGGCTAGCTGTCACTAATCAGAAAGTTTACTCCTTTGATTGGCAAGGAACTTCATAAACTTTCATTATTCTGCTCACTTCTCTACTTGTCTGGGATGGGGAGGCTTTATATCATCCTCTTCGGACTTTTCCAGTTGTGCAGGTGGTTCCTGTGTCTGATCAGCCTTATGTGATTACTGGCTTTGTCTTTCCCGAGGCTCACATTCTCCAAGCTCACTTGGAGCAACTCCTTCAGGGTTTGATTCAGACTCAGAATCTAACTATCCTGTCTGGGCCATGACAACAGCAGAGCAAGAAAAGTGTGAGGTCCTTACATAACAGCAGCAGTCCTCATCTAAATGACCAGGACTGCGATCACTAAGCAGTGTGGTTGTGAAATGTTCTGCCAAATGACTGTTTCACTTAGTGACAGAAATTCTGGTCACAATTAAGATTGTTAAGCAAGTAATACGTGGACTATAAATATAACTTGATAGCACTTTTCTGAATCAATTTTTCAGAATGAAAAGGCAAAAAGTAATAACAGTACATGCCATGTCCACAAAATATTTTCTTCTAAAATAATAATCAAGAAGTAATACTGCTTATAATTATTATTGGAAAAAACTTCCAAACGTT
Organism: Thermophis baileyi; assembly: GCA_003457575.1. Classification (NCBI taxonomy): domain Eukaryota; kingdom Metazoa; phylum Chordata; class Lepidosauria; order Squamata; family Dipsadidae; genus Thermophis; species Thermophis baileyi. The sequence goes on from QLTV01003960.1 coordinate 479,758, forward strand.
TTAGAAAAAGCATTTAACCATGAGAAAATTTTTTGACATGATTATTAAAAATGTAGTTTGCCAACTTGAGCTTTCTATCAAAAAAAGCTAGCCTTTTATAATAGTTGATGCTTTTGGATTCTTTGTTCTGCTTCACAAAATTTAGACTGTTAGAATTATCCTGGCTGTCTAAAAGAAAGAGATTTATAAAAAAAAATACTGTAAGGTTTTACATATTTTGTCAACCATGAAAATTATAGTATTTAGCTCCTTTGTTGTGGTGAAGCAGACTGAATTTGTTACCTAAAGCTAAGACTTCAGAATATCCACTTGACTCTATAATAGGTTTCACTTGTTTTTATTGAATGATTTGGTAAAGAGATACTATATAATCCTATGTCATTAATTCAAAGGAAGTCATTTAATGATGATGAATTTACATAAACTTCAGTTACTGCTGAATCAAAACTAAAGAACTGATAACGTAGTTCTAAATGCATATTGTTCTATATAAAAAGGAATTTGTGATGTCTGTAAAAAACCATGTTAATGTATATTCTTCACCACTTTTAGCCATCACAGAACTTTTCACTTTTAAGGATTTCACTTATTCTCTGCAATAACTTTAATCTCCTTTCCTTATTATATTCAGAAGTATTATTCATGCCTGAAAACAGAGATATGTCTTCAATAACATCCATGAAGTATGTTAACTTTCCATATTAAGTATATATTTTAGGAATATTTTAACAGATGCTAGCTCTTAAATTTTCAATGTTTCATTTTTTTAAAACCTTTTTTATGTCACTTTCTTACATACAACACCCATACAATATACTGGACATCCCAAATGTAATTTGAAAGTCTATTCTTTCATTCTTTCTTCAACTTAACCAGTAGGACAATACTGTGAATAATTGAGTAGAGCTGAAGTTACTGAGGCAGAGGGCAGTCCAATTTACTACAGATGAAGCTAAGAATCGTGTTAAGCAGAGCTGACAGTAAGTAGACTCCAGCATCATGACAGGAAACTTCAAAAGGCAACTAAGGTTCAATATCATGAATTTAAAACAGGAGACGTGGTATAGGAATCTGAGCATATTCTTCTGAGTCAACCTTGACTTTCATGAGTACAGGTAGTCCTCAACTTACAATCACAACTGAGTCCAGAATTTCTGTTGCTAAGCAAGACAGTTGTTAAGTGAGTTTTGCCCAATTTTACAACCTTTCTTGCCACCGTTGTTAAGTGAATCACTGCAGTGGTTAAGTTAGCAACATGGCTGTTAAGTAAATCCGGCTTCCCCATTGACTTTGCTTGTCAGAAGGTCACAAAAGGGGATCACATGACCCCGGGACACTGCAACCGTCATAAATATTAGTCGGTATCTGAATTTTGATCATGTGGCCATAGGGAGGCTGCAACAGTCGTAAGTGTGAAAAATGGTCATAAGTCACTTTTTTCAGTGCTATTGTAACTTTGAATGGTGACTAAATGAACTGTTGTATGTCGGGGATTACCTGTATATCCATTTCAGGAGGTTTTGCTATTATCTTATTTCGGGCTGATCCATACAATCACACCAAATTCATTTCGGATCTGACTTTTCTGCTCCAGTTGGAAGTTCTAGCAGCAGGTCACTGAAAAGAAAAAGTTGATGTTTCTATTGTTGTAAAGCTGAAAATGGAGTGAAAGAAGTGAAATCTGTAATCTTAAGTGGAAAGGGACAGACTTTGGACTTCTTATTTATGTACCAATCTGCTGTGGAACTGATCAATATAACCTAGATAGTCTAGCCATTGAGACAATCTTTTGAGAAATTTTCAAACTATAAAAGGCTTAGCTGAACTTTATTGATATGCTGAAGTGTTTCATGCTTGGGATCAAGCATCTTAGATGCAAAAGGATTGCAGGTGAGGTCCCTATCTGTAAATGGATGTCACTAGTGGACATGCATCAGGGAGAGAGATTATTTCAAATCAGCCAGCATTGTATGGATTTCTTGAAGGATGGAACTGAGAGAAAGATTTGAATCACATCTGTGCCTGAAACATCAGTAAAGTTTGAGGTAAGGTCAACACAGAAGCTAATATACCAATGCTAAAAAACAATTGATAAAACCCAGTTATCATTATTTGATACTGACTCAAAGTAACTCAAAGTTTGCTGACTAAATAAATCAACGGCTAAAAATAGAAGAGTTCTAGGAAAATGGGGTCAGATGGGCTCTAATATCAAAGGATGTTGTTGCCTTTTTCCTGTAAAAAAAAAGATTAAAAAGCTTTGCCTCACCTCGCCCTCAGTGGGAGAACTTTGTATTCGGTCTCCCGCACAACTCAATTAACTTGAGTTAAGCAAACTATATGGTTTCCACTCATAAAGTGGGTTGGGCAATTTCCCCCTTCATATCATGGATCAAATCATCAGCCTTTGCAGGAGAAAAGAAAGACATATGTGACATTTAGCTTTCTTAAGTACCCAAATATCTTCTGAGTAAAATAATACCGTTATATATATTTTAGGATGGATGAATACATTTTGTATATGTGCATCTAAGAAACAACTGCATTTTCAATCCTTTCCATTACAAACTAATGTACATGTCTTTTTTTTAACAAAAGCTATTCAGAAATTTCCTTCCCTTTGAAATGATCTTGCAAAAAACCAATTTGCATTCAAAATGTACCTCTATTAGTTTCATGATTAGAAAGCTCCGTTTCAACAAATCAACTATGTGAATGCTCATTTGTGATCTTAAAAAGAACATGTTATAAAATCATAGATGGAAACAATATTCTTTTTCCCTCCTGTGGGAAACAAAGTACCTTATAATAGCTCCTTAAATTGTGACATCTTATATTTGGGGGAGGGGGGGTCCCCTAGAAGTTTTTAAACAAACCATTAAAACAAATCATTCTAGCAAAGCATTAGACATGTCAATGAACACAGTCAAAGTTATATATTCATAAATCTATTGATAGAATAGGAGATGAGCTCTGATAGAAAAACTGGTTCCTTTACTATTGATAATATCATAGGAGGACAGTCATGTTAGTCTATGGTGGCAAAAAAAAAAAAATCAGGAATCTAGTAGAACTTTTTCAGAATATCTTATTTCATCGAAAGGCATGCTATTCATCTTTTCAATATAGATTCCTAGAAATATTGTATATTCAATAGAAAATATACTATCACTGAATTTTCTTTCTAAAAAGAAAAAGAACATTCGGTGCAATTCTATTTGTGCTTAACACTGTAGCCCAGAACTGAGAAAGCAAAGAATTAAATCTACCCCATCTTGAAGCTCACTTGGAAATTTTAGAAGAGTCTCTCTTCCTAAATTACTTCAGAGTACTGTTCTTTGTCATAAAAGGGAGGAAGAAGTGAAACACAGATTGGATTTTGAACACTTAGGAGGAAAAGTGTGGTACAGACATAGTAAGTCAGTAAATAAATGAAGTTCTACTGCAAGTAAAGAGGAGATAGACAGCTATATTATAAGTGATCAATGTGGATGAGATGACAGGGTATATTTCTTCATTTCTGACCAGCAAAGTTGACTCTTTGTCAACACTTTTGATCTAAAGGAGATTCACAGTCCAGCAACCCAAAAAAGTCATTTTTGCAATACAGTTTTTCAATGCTATGCTACCACAAGAGAGATTATTTCTACAAGCATGCTTTGATAATGTCTTAAGATTCTATTAATGAAGAAATTAAACCAAGTTTATCCCATTAGGATAATGTGTAAGCAGTCATTTCTGTTATATGCAAGACGACATTTCTGTTATATGCAAGATGACATTTAAGATGAAAAATTGCTGAATGCATTGTCAGTGTTTTTTTCTAAATAACTAAGGAGAAGGATCAGATTACCTGATCTAAGGAGATACAAACAAAATATTTTTTCTTTAAAAAAAAACAAGATAGTTCATCTTAGTTAAAGGGACATGGTTAAAGCTCTCTCTTCTACATATATCTATGAGAAAGCTAGGAACCAACTAATTAATGTAACCTATACTTAAGGCAAAGACATACATAAGGCAGTGGGTCAAATTATCAAAGTAACATCACACTATTAGCATACCAGCCCTACTCCTTTTGAATGTGCATTGTGACATCACACACACGTAAGAGCAGAACTTGTGATACAATGCAACAATGCTGTTTTCATCATTCTAACAAAATATCTGATCCTGCAGATTTTTTTTTGGCTTAGTTTTTTGTACACTCTATTGAAGTGTGCCATAAGTACAATGTTTACTGACTTTTTTGTGACTAAATATAAGAACACATTAAGTAAAAGGGTAAGAACTGCTTGTATAATGCAATAAATCAGAATCACTGCAATTTTCACGCAAACATAGTATTTGAGAAAGGGGAACCACTGTAACAATATATTTTTCTAAGCCATAAAAATATTTTTTCTCTAAGTAATAGGGTAACTCTTTTATGAAGAGAAGCAACAACTTTTGTAACAGTTAAACTTAGAAAAAATAAGTGAGACGTGATAGTTATATACAAAAACATATATTGGATGGTGAACATAAAAGGGCCTTCCTCTATTCTCGCAAGCTACTAAGACCCTCATGTCACCGAATAAAACTAAAAGGTAGAGATTCAGGCACATAAAAGGAACTATTTTTTAATTATATAGAAATGTGAGCTTATTATCAAGTAATATACTGGGGTCTTTGTACAGAATTGCTGAACACTATCAGTTATTAAAAGAAATAATGCATTCTGGATATTAAAAAATAACCAATCAATTCAATTTGTTAAATAGTATTTGAGGCTAATTGCTTACAGGCAATCAAAATACTTGGTATTCAATAATTAAATCAAGTGGTTTACAGGCTAACATAAACATCTTAAACTGTTAACAACCATAGGGAATTTAAAACATTCATTGAGAAAAAGGCAATGAGTAAAAAGAAATATGAAGGCAGTAAGAAGCAGTAGTCTGAGTTCAGTAAGAAAATATAAAAAGTAAAATATTCATTATGTGCTTGTGTGTGCTCCTTTAATTTATACAGTTGCAGTGAATTTTTAACAGGTCATTCTAATTTCGTTTAAGGCTGAACAACTACATGTTATCATCTGTCAGAAATGTCTCTCTGGATGCTCAATAGAACAAACAGGGCAGACTAGGTACAAAAGAATTAATTAACCCAAGTTTGATATCAAAACTCAAAACAAGAACAAAGTAATATCAAAGCAATTTAGCCTCTCAGGACATTCCATTAAAGATCTCAAGGGAGCCATTCTGGATAAAGAAGCTTCAACAGTTAGTGTTGCATGGATTCCCATCAAAATGTTTCAGGCTACCTCAGAAGATCTCAACAAACCCAATGTGTTTTTTCACACATTACAGTTTTAATTGATAAGGTACCTGTAATTTTTTTGACCTCTACTTTTAGTAAAAGATATTGTGCCAGAATGACAGATTAGGAAGTGTTGTGTGAATTGAGAACAAAATAGCAAAGAGGTAAAATATAGCTCAATGCTCAGCGCTCCTATAAATTTTTTAGTAAAGATACTATATGGAATAACTTGAATAAATCAAGTATTTCTTAAATTCAGAGTGGATTACTGAAGTCACTAGGTCTTCTTATGCTCTGAATCTATTATGTAAAGTCTGAATTCACTGGAGTGGATATGGCTGCACACATACCAATTGAAGAGAAGCAATCCATGTCCCTGGCAAATGGCATTCCCTCAACTGACAGCTCCTACAACTTAATTTGATTTGTGTTGCAGGTGGGTAAATATTCTCTATAAACTCCATAACTGATAGATATTGCCAAAATCAAATAAAATAGCAGTGAAGAAAATGAGCTATCCTAATCCATATCGTGCTGTAACTCAAATGCATCTGAAATCAATCAGCTTGTTCTAACTCATGCACATTTTTATAACTTTTATTGAAAAATGGCATCTAGTAGACTTGACAGGATAAGTATTTTCTTTTACCATTTTAATCATTTTCTAAACCACTGATTTCACTTATTCATGTATTATCAGATCTATGGCTAATCAACCTGGTAAAATTAGATATAAAGTCTTTCACTAGAAAAACTTATTGTTCCCTTGATAAATGATATCTTTAAGGCTATTATAGCATATCAATTTTTGTGTTGAAAATCTTATTAGAAATCCTAGGACAGAATCCCAGGAAATTTTATGGATCCTTCAAGAAATAATTTTCTTGGGGGGGGGGACATTGTGACCTTCATTGAAGCAATCCTATCTTTGATGTGGAGTATAATCAATATATCTTTCATAAAATAAGTATCTGGAAGAAGCAAGCACTATATCCTACTGCAATTTTAAGAAAACTTTATGAAAGAATATACATTATGCCTACCAGGAATTACAAGTTTAGCTTTCCATATACCACCAGAAATATGAAGTAATTTTTAATAATTGTAACTAAAATCAACTTCATTTTATGTCTGAACTGAAAGGCCTCACGTAGTCCAAAGCACAAGATCAAGGGATGAGAAAGGAGGGCCATCTGCTGAATCATCCACAGAACTGCAGGACCTGAAGCAACTTTGTTCCTGTGAAACTGATTAAGCTTGGCAAGATACTAGCTGAAGTAGTTTTGTAGCAAGGCACTATTAAATATAGTCATTGACGATAAAAGAGAAAAAGCCTTTGGCAGTTCTAGATAACCCAGTGATCAACATAATAAATTCATGGCCATAAGCAATCTCCAGAGAACTTTACAACCTATAAAACCTACAGTTCTGCATATGGAACATGTTTCATTCGGCAAGGAGGGGTCTGGGATGCTCAGAATTAAAGGGACAAAACAGAGGAATTACTGAGTCTGTCATCTGCACCTCTATAACTGTCTGGTTTGGCTCTGCAGCCAAACAAGACAGACACAGACTTCAACGGATAATTAGAACTGCAGAAAAACCAATTGCTACCAACCTGCCTTCCATTGAGGACCTGTATACTGCACGAATCAAAAAGAGGGCTGTGAAAATATCTACAGACCCCTCACATCCTGGACATAAATTGTTTCAACTTCTACCCTCAAAACGACGCTATAGGCACAGCACAGCAGAATAACTAGACACAAGGAGAGTTTTCCCCCGAATGCTATCACTCTGCTAAACAACTAATTCCCACAACACTAACTATTTACTAAGACTGTATTACTATTATTCTTCTCATCCTTCCTATTACCTATCTCCTCCCACTTATGACTATAACCTTGTTACTTGTATCTTTACAATTTATATTGTTTTATTTAGTTTCCTAGTACGATTTGATTGCTTATTAGTAACCTATGACTATCACTAAGTGTTGTATCTTATGATTCTTGATGAATGTATTTTATTTTTTCTTTATGTACACTGAGAGCATATGCACCAAAGACAAATTCCTTGTGTGTCCAATCACACTTGGCCAATAAAGAATTCAATTTAATTCTATTCTATTCTATTCTATTCTATTCTATTCTATTCTATTCTATTCTATTCATTTTTGTCAAGAGTCATTATAATCCAACTTGTCTTAATACTCAGTTTCATCACCTTTCTTCATACAATCAGCAATCTTTGCAATTATTTCAGTTGTGACTCAACAGGATTGACCCAAGACATTTTGCCTGCCTAAAATTAAGAACAAAATATAAGGTGGTACATCCTCTGATTCCAAAACAGCTCCATTGAATATGAACATGTAATTTATAATTTTTCCAACTTCTTGTTTCATCATTGTTCAAGCAAAAAGTATATGAGAGCCTTAATCCCAGCAATCAATCAAGGCTGTAGCCTCCTAAGAAATGACAACATATTCTATCAACGAGTTCTTGAAAGCCGCAGAAACAGATAGTCCTTGACTTACAACCATTCATTTAGTGATTGTTCAAAGTTACAACAGCACTGAAAACAGGGACTTATGATTGTTTTTACACCTATGACCTTTGCCGCATCCCCATGGTCATGTAATCAAAATTCAGATGCTTATGACAGTTGCAGTGTCCCAGGGTCATATGATCATCTGACAAGCGAAGTCAATGGAGAAGCCACATTCATTTAACAACCACGTTACTAACTTAATTGCAGTGATTCATTTAACAACTGTGGCAAGAAAGGTCATAAAATGGGGCAAAACTCACTTAACAACTGTCTTGCTTAGCAATTAAAATTTTGGGCTCAATTGTGGTTGTAAGATAAGGACTACCTGTATAATTTAATGGCAGCAAAGCTACAGCTTCACAGTTTTAGTGACAGACCTGAGCAATCACGAAGATGATCAGATAAAGTCATGTTTGTTTACAGAATTACTTCTTGAGCTATTCCCAAGAAATTCCCAAGAGATTTCTTTGCCATGATACCAGCTCTCTAGAATGCTTTCCACTTTAAAATTCTAGAAGTACATAGTTCCATCTCTTTCGTGCAGCTATTTAAGAGCAATTCTCTTCCTCTGATATAATGGTAGGCCAAAGAGATGCTGCTTGAAGAACAATCAGGTAGCAGAGGGCATAGACCTCAACTGATAATGGGCAGCTGAAGCTCAGAAGAGGCTCTTCTAGCATTTCAGGATGTAAAGGAGAGATGGGAAATCTGTACTTTCAGATTTGTAAAAATCTGTTAGTGTAGCCTTACAATCCTGTACCTGTTAACAGCGGTATTCCCCAAGGCAGCGTTTTAGGGCCAACACTCTTTATACTTTACATAAATGACCTCTGCGATCATATTAAAAGCAACTGCGTTCTCTTCGCTGATGATGTAAAAGTATTCAACACCACCGACAATGCTGCTACCCTTCAAAAAGACCTTGACTATGTCAAACAAGTGGCCAAGAATGGTCAAACAAGTGGCAACTTCCAATCTCAACCAACAAATGCTCAGTCTTACACTTTGGCAAAAAAAAATCAGAACATAAAAAACAAACGACAAACTGGATGGACGCGACCTTGTAGACGACCCTCACTCTGTCAAAGACCTTGGAATACTCATCTCTAATGATCTAAGTGCCAGAGCCCACTGTAACTACATTGCGAAAAAGGCATTAAGAGTTGTTAATCTAATCTTGCATAGCTTCTTCTCTGGTAATATTGTAGTACTAACTAGAGCACAGGTCACCAACTGGTGGTCCGCGGACCACTGGTGGTCCGTGAGAAAATTTTGGTGGTCCGTGGCGCACCCGGGTGGAGGAGCTGCTCCGGGATGACTAATGGCCAGTCCTGTGACTAGAGCTCTGGAATATGGGACCGGCCAGGCAGCTCATGGTGGAGTTGGAAATCTCTGCTGTAGAGGGAGCTACGTGAAACTTGCAACTTTGCAGCGCAGCCCTCATGGGCCAGAATGAGGTAATGGTGTAAGGGGGCGGTGCAGGTGGGCCGAAGCAATGGGTGTCGGCAACCTGCGGCTCATTCTTCCCCCTGCTGTGGCTTCCTGTCGGCTGAACCCACCAGTGGCTGGCCCATCCCTCGCCCTCCTCTCCCAGTCACTCCTCAACTGGGCTGAGAAGGGAAGCGCGGGGGATGGAGATTTGCTTCAAATTCCAGAGCAAGAGCGAAGCTTAATCTCTTGCTGGGTCTCACGGGCATTTCTTCCAGGCCTTGTTGGTGCGCCGCGCACCTTGGTCTCTCAGGGAGACGTGTGACTTCCTCTCAGCCCCGAGACACTGGCCCGGCCCATCTGTTTCTCTCAGCCTCTGCTGTTTGTGCCTCCACGGTCTGCCCGCTGCTTTTGCAGTGCAGTTAAATTTAGCTCGCTTCACAATGGGGGAGACGGCATCTCCTTCTCCTCCTGGAGCCCATTACGACACGGAGCATTGGCTACAGCCAGGTCGGGCGAGTGTTGGGGTGGAGAGCAGGTCGTGCGTCTCCCCAAGCAACCAAGGTGCGTCCAGCACCAACAAAGGCCAAAGGAGCACCCGCGAGACCCAGAGAGCACTGGAGAATCAGAATGAGAGACAGACAGACAGACAGACAGACAGACAGAAAAAGAGAGGGAGAGAGGGAGATGAGAGAGACAGACAGAGAGAGGGAGGGAGAGAGAGATGAGAGAGAGGGGGAGAGAGAGGGGGGAGAGAGATGAGAGAGAAAGAGAGAGGGAAGAGAGAGAGAGGAGAGAGAGATGAGAGAGAGAAAGAGAGAGGAAAGAGAGAGAGGAGAGAGAGAAAGATAGAGGGGGAGAGAGAGAGAAAGAGAGGGGGAGAGAAAGAAAGAGAGAGAGATGTCAGAGAGAGAGAAAGATGAGAGAAACAGAGAGACAGAGAGAAAGAGAGGGGGAGAGAGGGAAAGAGGGGGGAGAGGGAGAGGGGAGAGAGAGGAAGAGAGAGAGAGAGAGTCTCTCTCTCTCTCTCTCTCTCTCTCTCTCTCTCTCTCTCTCTCTCTCTCTCTCTCTCTCTCTCTGTGTGTGTGTGTGTGTAGAGAGAAAGAGATGAGAGGGGGGAGAGATGAGAGAGAGAGAGAAAGGGTGAGAGAGATAGAGACAGAGAGACAGAGAGAGGGAGGGAGAGAGAGAAAGAGGGGGAGAGAGAAAGAGAGGGGGAGAGAGAAAGAGAGAGGGGAAGAGAGAGAAAGAGACAGGGGGAGAGAGAGATGTCAGAGAGAGAGAGAGATGAGAGAGAGAGACAGGGAGAAGGGGGAGAGAGAGATGAGAGAGAGAGAACGAGAGAGGGAGGAGAGAGATGAGAGAGAGAAAGATAGAGGGGAGAGAGAAAGAGAGAGAGATGTCAGAGAGAGAGAGAAAGAGATGAGAGAGAGGGGGGGAGAGAAAGAGAGGGGGAGAGAGGGAAAGAGGGGGGAGAGGGAGAGGGGAGAGAGAGGAAGAGAGAGA